>JAYDYC010000043.1:0-128340 GCA_037043255.1 Diadegma fenestrale | reverse complement strand
AGACTCTGAAAATGAGAAATGACCATAGTCGGGGTTATGCTCCTGGACAAGGAGGCCCGGGATTCCCATTTCGTGTCATACATAACTCCGACGAAACCGATCAACGAGGGAGCCAGTCGAAGTTGACAATTCGTATTTTCCCTCCACATGTTCTTCGAATGCGAGGAATGGAGAGTGTGGAGGGCCTCACTGGAGGAGAGGTTCGGGAGCGAAATCCCTGACACCATAGTCCGGGTTATGCTCCTGGACGAGGAGGTCCGGGATTCCCATTTCGCGTATGCATAACTCTGACGAAACTGATCAACGAGGAGAGGTTCGGGGGCATAATTTCTGACACCATAGTCGGGGTTATATGCTCCTGGACGAGGAGACTTGAGTGGAGGTCGACTCATTCCTCGAGGTCGGCCTCCACCGTAACAAGAAGTTTGTCGAAGACAGAACGCCCTGAAGAGCGTTCAGGGTAAATGCCGCCACCCCGAAGTAATGAGAAAGCGGTTTCGGGGTGGCGCTGGAAGAATTGGAGGGGGTATTTAGCTGGTACACCCGAAAAGGGAGTCCAGTACACGAGAGCTCCGTTAATTGTACTCTTTTCGCGAAATTTGAAAATCTTCTCTACGGCTTCGCCGATGTTTGCCGAAAAGTACCCAGATAGGAGATGGGTCGAAAAGGACTCTGACCTTGAGCAAATTGGTCGAAGAGAGCTTCGGGATGTCGACAGCAAATGTCCACGACACAGGCATTACCAATGCAGGACCAAAAATTGGTCCAGCATCATTTTACCGACGAAAAGATTTTCTACTACAGAGTCGAAAAATAGCTGTAAGAAAGTGAATTTATGTAAATTCAGAGTAAAATATGATTTGACACACTATTATATTAAGAACGATTCGAAATCCGAAAATGTATGATCATCTTTTATCTGAATTTTTTTTTCTTCTTACTATGTATGAAAGGATATACCTCATACAATGGGAATTCGACTTTGTTGTTAAAAGAAGCCTCAGAAATAGGATTTTCCATGAAAGCAAGATGCTTGCAAAATGTAAAAAATGTATCATCATTGGCTTTTAGTTTTTTTTTTCTGTAAGTTGAAAACAAAAACGTTTTGAAAATGCGAAAGTAGAAATTGTAAATTCAAAAACGAATAGATACCTGCATGAAATGATAGTAGAACGCACGCCACAGTGAACTCAACATTTTTAATGCATACGTCATTTTCTTTCTGTTTTATGTACTGAAGTTAAGGTAATCAATATTATTTTTGAATCCATTTTCCTTAATGTGATCTTCCTTGATGATGACAAATTCATTCTCGCAATAAGAAAAACATATATGCATCATTAGCATTAACGGGCCAGGTCTTCTTCCCAGTAGAAGTGTCATTCACGTGTATCCAAGAAGAACGGCTCTTTCGGATCATACACGTATAATGGCCTGTAGTACCGTGTTCCCCATGATGAAATATCGCACTGATTACTTTGTACATCTGACCACACAATTGTATCTTCGAGCTTGGTACAGCTTTAATTTTGAATCGACTTTTGTTTCGGTTGCTCGTTTTGGAATCAACTGCTGGTAATGACAAAAGAATTACTAATACTTTCTGGACAGTCGTCAATGACTGTCGCACATCCCTATTCTTTGCAGGACAATTATTGCAAGGCAGATTGGCTGATTTCCATTGTGCTAAATTGCCGTCGATAACTTCCTGAAGTGTCAACGTCTTTTTAGATTTCAAGTCGTTTACGACGAAAATGTTTCTACGTTCCTCGGGTAATGTAGTGTTGTATCCGCAGGCTTTGCAACGTGCTTTCGTCAATATTTGATATTCAACAAGAGTTTGAATACTCGGTACAGCTTGACATACAGCATTGAAAAAGTCTGATGCATTATGCTGAATAGGTTCAACAAATGTCTCGCCAACATATTTCCGAACTGTATTCAATGATAGAGGGGGGCTATTATTCATTTTATACATTTTCAACGAAGCTGATAGTGGTTGACAATCATTCGCTTTTTGGAGCGATGTTACAATGGGCCCACAATTGAAAATACATTGAATGACAGTATTGGCATAACATGATGTTCCGTCATTGTTTACAAACCCTGTAATACTATTGTCATGCCGATTACATGTTATGTCGTCCTGTATTTGCAAATCGATCAATCCTTTAGGAACGGCCCAAGTGATGTCCCGCGTTTTAGATCCACGACTATCTTGAGTTTTTATGTTCGGAAGGTCGGGTCGATACATCTTTCTTAACCGGTTGTACTCATTAATACATTGCGGATTAGCACTGATCGCATGTGGATCCAAATTTATCAAATGTAATCCATCAAGCGAAGTTACTCGCGACAAAGCTACATAAATTTGGCCGCAGCTAAATACTGAATTCCCACACTCGAGAACAGCATGTTTCAAACTAAGTCCTTGACTTTTGTGTATTGTGATACCATAGCTGAGACATAAAGGAAATTGTCTTCGAACAACATAAATACCATCCATCACTTCGAATTTAACGCTTACACGTTCTATGTCATATTTGTCGCCATTAGTCAGGAGAATTGTTACTTTATCAATCATGGTTTTATCTAAAGATTCGGAAACGGCAATCAACGTACCGATTGTTCCGTTCACGAGACCTATTGTGACATCAATATTTCGTCGAAGCATAACTTTAGCACCAATTTTTACAGGAATTATTCTAGCAAGTCCAGCAGTTAGACTTGCATCATCTTCCCATCGGTTTAAAATTTTTGCAATTCTGGTTTTAAATGACGGCTTGTCGATTATGTCTTCAGCTATCAATTCAATAACCTTCGACGGAATGAGATCTAACATTGCCTCATTCAGCACATCACACATCCGATTTAAAGGCATTAAGCACACAGTTTCTGTAGGAAGAGAATTAATATAACTGCACAATTCCCCTATTCTATCACAGATATTTCTTGATGTCAAGCTAATTTTTCTTGACTCCAACATCTTCACAGTTTCGCCATCTATGTTACCAACGCGAATTTTTGACAGCATTTCCCGATATGGTAGATCACTTTGTTGACGCATATTAATGGTCAATTCATCGTACTTGAATAAATGACTCCATAAATCGGCGCTACTTAGCGATCCAATCAATTTTTCCGCCTTCTCGCTGGAAAGTTTCATGAACACGGGATCTTCACGAACCGGTGGCAATTGTAATAAATCTCCAAAAACTAAAATGTGCTTTTTTCCAGACCAATGGTTGGTCTGGAAAAAAGCACATTTTAGTTTATGTTTAGAATATGGTATGGTTTAGTTTAGAATATGGTATTCAACATCGCCAGTGTTGAAAATTTCGGTAAGTCTCAAATGAATGTACATTAGAGTAATATTTGAGACCATGGATATTTCATCAATAATGATGAGATCAACGTTCTTTAAAGTGTCTCTTATGACTTCTAAAGCAGCGTCTGACAACGGCCGGTATTTTGGTGTCCGATTATGTTCAACGGGAAGTTGAAATAATCTATGTATGGTTAATCCGTTTACATTGTATGCAGCTAGTCCAGTCGGTGCAGTCACAGCTGAATCCTTACCTGTAACTTGCTTCAGCCACAACGTTAGGACGTTGATCAAGTAACTTTTACCCGTTCCACCTCCTCCGCTCACGAATAAACGTGATACTTGATTAGAAACGATTGCTTCCCTAATGAGATCAAATATACGTAATTGGTCTGTATTTAAATCTTTGATCATTTCCGTAAGATCTACTTCTTTATGAGCTTCGTTGGCGCCTAAATGAACAAATTCTTTCATCGCTTCATCAGCTTCAATCGGATCACATCCATGCGGAATTTTTTCCAACTCGGGATGAGTCTCTTCGTCCTTTTCCATCTCATCAATTTTTTTCTCAATTAATTCTTTTGCTTCTTTTCTGGTTTTTGCAACCTCGGATAAACGATATTCAGCGGCCATTGGCAAGGTAGCGTGCACTGAATCAAACGCTGCAGTATATGATTCTTCGCCATTTTTAAGTTCAGTCACCTGCCGCCATGGTTGAAATAACAACAGTAATGAATAGAAGTAGTTCTCGGGCTTGGTAACGGGATCACAGTGGTAATGATTTATTAAATAGCCTTTTTGGCGTTTTCGTAGATACTGGCCAGGTTTTAATTTGTAAAATACAACGTCCTTCCGTTGAGGTATGGTTTTCACCACATCATACCACTTCGCGTCCTCATAAAGACATACACCATCCAACTCAGAGGGTCTCTTCGGATAGTTTTCGATTAAACCATCATAGAAAATATTAGTGGATTCTGCATCCATGTTCTCTACAATTTTGCGGGGCTTGACCAGCCTACTTCTGATAATATTTACATCAACCCACCTGATAACGGTATCTGGATCTGTTTCGAAAAGAGAATACCCCAACAAAGTATCCGCTGCTTCCAGTACACCACACTCTCGACTATTCAATGCACGTAGTCCAACATTCCAAAGTCTGCTGGCTACAGATTTAGTACTATTAATTTGTTGAAAAGTCTCCCCAACATGCGTTTTTTCTGATTTTGAAATGTACTTGGTAATGTACCAAGCTAACGATGCCGATTTTTCTCCACAGTATGAAAGGTCCATATTACCCTCCCACGCCATCAATACAGCGGGATTATAATTATTTATGTTAGATTCGCCAAGATCACGAGGATTGTCATATAATTGGCATTTCGATTTTAAATTTCGCCGCCCAGCAATGGATGTTTCAACATCCCTGATAACCCATTCATTAGTAACCGGTCTTGGAAATGAAAAACGACAAACTTTACGGGTTCCACTTTTTCCCTTTCCTCCTATCGATTTACTACGCATGCAGTATGAATTATGATGGTGATACTGATGTGTAGTAACTCGACGATACAAGACGGGTGAAACATTTCGATTCGGTATCCTGCAAGTTACATACGTTTTGATGAAGTTAGCAACATCTTCTTTCGAACTTTTGCCAAGAATTGGCGCACCCTCTATCCATATGAGTAAATGAAAATGTTGTGTACCTCTTCCCTGATACTCTCTTCTCGCAACCCAATGTACTATTTTTCCAATGGGATTATCATGCGAAGTGAGAAAATCTAACATTGCGTGAAACTCATTGTTAATAAATCTCGAAGCTGATACAGGATCAGCAGCTATGCATTCGCTTAACGTTTTTTTTATTCCCAAATTGGGGGTTCATCTCTCGCAAATATTCGGATAATCTATCCCATTGCCACTCACTGGGACTTAACGTGAGAAACCATGTTGGAGGTCCATAATTGTATATCATACAATTCAGGTCGCTCCGCGGTTTTTGCCAATACTGTTCGGTGTTACGAAGCTTAGAAAATATTGTTGACAAATTGCCTTCCAGATCACCTTTCTTCAATTGTGCTAAGTAGGAAGCAGAGGTATATTGGATGCGCCCATCAATCACATTGAGTTTGTGGAAAATACCACTCTGTAATTGGCGAATATTATGCGCATTCAAAAGATAAAATAAATATTATTGATTCAATCGGAATTGACTATGTCTCGACAAAATTCGTGATTTTACATACTCAAAGGCTGACAGGTGTACAGGCCTTTCTTCGTGTTCTCCATTAGTACCAGCAGGATACACAGTTGGAAAACACAACAAATCCAAAAACTTGTACCGATTATCCAGTGGTTCATCATGTACTTTTAGCATCTGATATAGTTCTGTCGCAGTTTTATATTCCTTAGGAGCCTGCATTCGATGAATGGTATACTGTTCATAAAAAGGATCAGACTGTGACATTTGTGTTAATAGAGCTCCCACGCGGCCATCTCTCTGTTTATTTTGAATGATGCCTTGATGATCAGAAATCTCTTCGTTTTGAACAGATGGCTGATGAACAGTTCCTGGAACAGCAAATTTTTTTTCAATTTCTGCTTCACCCTTATCAAGATGAACAGCAATATCTTTTTCATTTTCTGATTCCGCTTTATCAACATCACAACCTGGATCATCAATATCATCACTAACGCAGTCTTGAGATATTTGAAATTCGACTTCATGTAAATTCGTTTCCAGCACATCCGAAAAGTGCTTGGGTAAATTGATATCCCTGTAAAGGGGGTTATGCATTTTTAACCATAGAAGAGCCCTAAATACCTTTTCTCTGTCTACAAGTGACTCCCACACTTTTTTACTTTTAGTTGGAACACCACGAACTAATATGTATAATTCATGATGTGAATTGATTGCTTCTGTCGAGGGACAAATCTTTTCTAATGTTTTTTCTAGCGGTAACGGTAAATGAAAAGCTCGCCCTCGAGCTTTGCTATACATTTTTCTGTGTGGTACATTTTCTTTTCGAGTTACCGTACCCATTTTTATAACCGTTTGGAACGCTTTCGCTCTTTGTATCAAAAGTTTCTCAAATTCATTCAAGTCTTCAAGTGGAGCAGGTATAGCCGGAACGTGTAAATTGTTCAGAACGCATCTTGGAGGGAGATAGCCGGAGCGAAACTTGGTTAGACAGTATTGACAAATGTAATCTGAATTAAAATCTTTATTATTTTGTATAAAAATTTTCAAATCATCCCAAAACTTCCCAGTAGGAACGACTCGTAAGTTGTTCAGTTTCCTCACATCGGTTGAGCAACAAAGCTTTTGACACGACAAGCAAGGAAAACGTGGTAGGTTTAATGCTTTTTTGTGTAGAGCTTGGAATGCGTTAGGATACTTGTGAACTATAGCATCTTCGTCTAAAAGTATTTCGTCGGTACTTTGGAAAGAGCTTGCCTTGTTTTTCGCTGTTTCCGCGAATTCTTGTAATTTATCAACATTAAGCGTATTTAAAGCATCATCAATCTCCATTACTTTTTGGTGCTGCGCTGACACATTATTAAATAATCGCTTTGCTAATCGCACTTGTGGGAAATGTGGTGATAATAATTCTAAAGATAATAACAACGATTTGCATCGGCGTGGCTGTATATAGCATACCTGGCTGTGGCCTAATAAAGTTTCGGAATGTTTCACAGTGCATCGACAAATTTTAGGTAGAACTGTTCGTAATTTGCGCATAGAGATATCACTCATAACAGTCATGAAATCTTCGTACATATTCAAAATGTGATTGTCCGGAATTCTGCAATGCACGGAACAGTCCCACGACTTATGCCTACGGCGGTTCTTTTTGGTAGCAATTACTGGGAATATATTCATTGCTTTACCATCAATACTCATGACGATAGGCTCGGAGCTATTACAGGGATGCACATAAGCAGTTTCTCTATAATACGGTTCCGACGATGCCGTGTGCTTTCTGATCAACCCACATAAAGCAGCGATACGATTATCAATATCTGTATTCGATACAGCTGATGTCGTTAAACAAATTTCAGCTTTCTTTTTCATGGTTTGCAGCATTCGTCTGAGGGCGAAGATCATTTTACCTCTCAATATTAAACACCATTTAATAATACGGTCCGCTTCGCGAAGACTCACATCGACCGGATGGGAGCACATTTTTTTTGTCAGTCGACTTACATACACTCCTTTGGTAGTCATCATTTTTATGCTATCGTTTGTTTCTCGTATGCGGTAGTACTTTCGAGATAAAGATTTAGCTTTTTTAAACTTTAACTTCAAGTCAATAGCGCGCTGTTGCAGTTTCTGGTCTTTCTTGTTTACATAAGTCTGGTTTGTATTGGGGACTCGAACTTTTCGGCGTTTTTGGGGGTGTTCACAGACTGCATCAATGGAAATCGGATTTTTCCGTTTACTGGCTTGGTTTCTTGATTCACTTTTTTTCTGAATCTGCTGTGTTCCAACTGAACGTACGAGATTGGACTGTCTCTGATTGTGATTGAGTACTCCATTGAAACAAATCGCATCATTGCACTTTTTCCCACCATCGGTACTGTCATGGGGAATTCTTTCCGTTCGAGTACTAATTGGAATTGATAATTTGGAACATTTTTGATGACACCCATCAATATGATTCTTGATTATTATTGAATTCTTTCGCTTATTACCAACGACTGAATCATTCTTGAGTCGTTTACCTGTACTTTCTACAGCGGTTACGGATACAGAACTTTCAGTCGTACTTTCAGGTTCAACTATGAATCTTTTCTTCTTATGTGTCTCATTGCTTGAGATAACGCCATAACTCTTATTAACAGAGTCAAGCCTACCAGGTTCTTCGACGTAAATGCGTGTCATTTGGGTTTCCAACACGATGGGAAGTTCATGGATAGTCGGTTGTGTTTGCCCATCCAATTGTGGAAAAAGAATTACCGGAGATACTGTTTTCTGTGTTTCATGATGCGAAATAATTACTTCGCAGTTTTCAGCTAAATGCAAGAGGTTCATTTCGTGAGGAAGATGATTCTCGCTTGTATTGGTATTGGTTTTTTTAGGGCTCAAGCCATTCTGATTTACGCTACCACAAGCTTTGGTTACACTCACTTCCTGAGACTGCTTGCGTTTTTCTCGTCGAATTTTTTCTCCCAATACTTTTTGTTTTCGTCTTTTCAACTGCTCCAACGAGCATATTTTAATGGAATCTCCTCTCTTGATGATGCGTGGGAAATGACTAATCATCCCCGTGTCGAATATATTCAACAAATGATTACGCATGTTTTTTACATCGTACTCTATTTTCTCAGGCTTCAAACCAAAAAAAAGCGAAATTGCAAAAGCAATGGCAAATACGCCACAGTCACTCGAATTGGGTTGATTCGTTACGACTGGAAATTTAACGGGACGCTGATCAAAAGAATACGTCGGAAACAGACGCTGAAGATACAATTTGTGGTGTGGATGCAACTTTTTTAGATTCATGGAATCAAATATAAAAATGGAGTGCGTGTCGTAATACGCGCATACCCAATGCCCTCCTCTATTGTTGATGCCTTCCGAACTATGCAAAATCTGAATGAATTTACGATCGACTCTCTCTTGACTAATATTATGAGGCAGTTGAACTTTCCAAGTTTCTTGCATTACGAATTCGGACGCAGAATGATCGGCTAGGAGCCGACCAAAAGTGTCGATGTGATCTCCAGTGAGCCACTCGCCTTTGGCTAAAATATTACGATCTATGGGGTTCAATTTGTTCATCGTTATGTTTTGAATCAATAATAAGTGATAGAAGATGTCAGAACAGCGCCCGTAGCAGCTTCTAGTACAGCGCACGTAGCAGCTTTTGATATTATATATAGCGCGCGGAGCAGCTTTTGATATAGCGCACGAAGCAGCTTTGGATAAAGCGCACGAAGCAGCTTTAGATAAAGCGCACGAAGCAGCTTTAAATAAAGCGCACGTAACAGCTTTTTTTTATATAGCGCACGAAGCAGCTGTTCCAAAAAATGGTAAGGAGACAGAAAGAGAAAAAGAGTAGAGTGAAGAAAAGAAAAAGAAGGTCCTTCCGTGGAATTTCCCCAGGAACCGGAAAAACCTGCAGAGAAAAAAATCAAGCTTGTTGGCACAATGGATTGTCGAAGACTGTGTTTTATTAAATTCGAATAAGTTTGAAATTGAATAAAGGTATCTTGGTTAATGGAATTTTGAGCAGATGAGTGAATGCTTTTTAACTCCATTCAAGAAAACTCCTAACCAAAAACTTTTCACCCGCTCGGTACAGAAGAAAGCTTTTGTACCGGGCAAACAGTCTGTATATAGGAAAGACGAAACCGATAGATCCTGTCTCTCGTAACGAAGAACTATTCGTCGGATGGGAACACAGGGATTGTCGTCAGTCGCAAGCAATCGGAAACGCGATAGGAGCATCGAGGCCTTTCTCTCTGTCGTATACATGCACACGTTCACACTGATTTTTGTACATAATTTTTCCCGTGCAAAGTTTTTTTTTCAGCAATCACGTAGTCCATCAGGTTGATGGATGACTCAATCGAGACAGGCCAACTTAATTAGTTCCCCATTCAATTTTCAGACCATGAGGTTACTTTCCGAATTCGCTTTATTCAGACTCTCAGGTCAGCAGATGACAGAGCTGTCAAATGTACTTGCCCCGAGACTGAACGATGTCTCTAGACAGGAAGAATCAGTCACCTCGAATTTTCGAAATGAAAATTCTCCGATGGCGTTTGACTAATCAGAAAAAGGCTCTGTCAGCAGACGCAGGACGATGGCAAAAGTCCGCTGACAGGGCCTAGTTTGAATTGGTAAAACCGCGTCAAAAATATTCAATTTTGAAAATCGCAGCTATCTCTCTCGCGTGGCCAGATAGCGACTTATCCCTTACCTTAATTTAAGCCTACGTCCATGCCATTATTTCTCAATCTCTCGCCGACATTTGATATTTGGCCCATTACCATGATTTTCATTGAAAAATGACGTTTTTTCATCAATTTTCAAATAAAAATCAATCGCCTCTAATTAACGACAGTAAAATAATTTTTTTTTTTCGTCATCACGCTTTGAAAATAACATGAACGTGTCGATATCTAAATATTTCGTCAGAATATCGTTTTCGGCTTTTCACCACCAGCTTCGGAGAAACGGTTTTGACATAAATTTCAAGCGGAAAACTTATCGTGTTGACTTGAAATTTCAAAATGCCGTAGAATCCGTATTTTTTTTAGCGATTTTTACGAACTCTCAAAGAATTTTTTTAGCAACAAACAATTCTCAGAGAATAAGAGCTTGTAAAGATTAACATCTGTGCAATCGGGGCCCTGTAGCTCAAATCATTCTCGGAGTTTAAACGTTAGAATTTTACAGTGCCAGAACATACACACACATCGGGACATTTTTTATAGATACGATTTTTTGATATTTTGGGACATTTTAAGCACATTGAGATTGAATTGGATACAAAAAAATTCACGGTCAGACAGCTTCCGCTGTGAGGAAGCAATATCAAACGATTATCAACAAAAAAAAAATTGTTTGCATTGAGGATTCGAACCTGTGACCTCTCGGTCGTTGCCTGGTATTTAACCAACTCGGCTAAGCGGGACTATGACTAGATATAACAAAAAATTATACATTATTTGTAACCGAGGGAAAAAATCGTTTTTTTCACGAAAACAGAGTGAAAAAACATTGCTTAGACTCGTTTTCCGAGCAATGATTTTTTTTTTCTTACGACACATGCTAATTTTTTCCTGAAAATAACTCTGTGATAATTTCAAAGTGCCGTAGAATCCATATTTTTGTTAGCAACCGGATCAAAATTCTCAAAGAAGCTGTAGAGAAAATCTCAAAGAAATTCTCAAAGAACTTGTAGAGATTAACATCTGTGCAAAACGGGACCCTGTAGCTCAAATCGTTCTCGAGTTATAAGCATTTGAATTTTTTTTACAGTGTCAGAACATATACAAACATCCGGACTTTTCGATATTTTGGGACATTTTAAGCAGATTGACAATATGGAAAAAAAAATGTTACCATCACACAGCTTCCTCTATGAGGGAACAAAATCAAAACGGAATCAACTACGACGAAAGAGCGAATAATACAGCGTATAATATCCCTCTCAAAATGCGAAAAAAAAAAAAATTTGTCCGCGAGGGGATTTGAACCAGAAACCCCTCGTCGTTCGCTAAGATTTGACCACCTCGGCTACGTGGTGCTGTGATAGATAGTTACAAAAACTTGTATTTTACGATGGTAACCGCGGAAAAAAATCGTTATTTCATGAAAATCGAAGTGAAAAAACTTCACCCCTACTCGTTTTTCATGCAATAATTATCATTCCGTGCGACATTTTTCATTTTTGCGCGATCAAAATTGAAAAACATCGAAGAATATGGAAAAAAAAATTTTACCATTTCACAGCTTTCTCTATGAGGGAACAAAAAAAACACAATCAACTACGACGAAAGAGTAAATAATACACCGTATAATATCTCAGAATGCGAAAAAAAAAAAAAATTGTCCGCAAGGGGATTTGAACCAGTAACCCCTCAGTCGCTATCTGAGATTTAACCACCTCGGCTACGTGGTGCTGTGACGAATATTTACAAAAACTTGTATTTTCTCATCATGACCGCGGAAAAAAATCATTTTTTCATGAAAATCGAAGTGAAAAAACTTCACCCGTACTCGTTTTCCGAGCAATAATTATTATTCCGTGCGACATTATTCATTGTTGCGCAATCAAAATTGAAAAACATCGAAGAATATGGAAAAAAAAAATTTTACCATTACACAGCTTCCTCTATGAGGGAACAAAAAAACACAATCAACTACGACGAAAGAGTAAATAATACAGCGTATAATATCTCAGAATGCGAAAAAAAAAAAATTATCCGCAAGGGGATTTGAACCAGTAACCCCTCAGTCGCTATCTGAGATTTAACCACCTCGGCTACGTGGTGCTGTGACGAATATTTACAAATACTTGTATTTTGTCATCATAACCGCGGAAGAAAATCGTTTTTTCATGAAAATCGAAGTGAAAAAACTTCACCCGTACTCGTTTTCCAAGCAATAATTATATTATCCGTGCGACATTATTCATCTTTGCGCAATTAAAATTGAAAAACATGGAAGAATGTTAATTTTTATCGCAGATATGAACGAAAAATCGATCTTTGAATATTCTTCGATCGACCACAACGAAATAAGACGAATCGTCACGAAATTTTCAACGAAAATTGCAATCAAATGCACTTACGATTCGTGCGTACAATCCAATTTGTGACAAATAAACTTATGGGTGATTCCAATAGTAATATTGACACTTCCGTTTATTCGTGTACTGCCGAGCACTTTCGAAAATATTGGGTCACTTTCGATGGCAGAGGTCCAATATATCGTTTAGTAATCCAAATTCACTATTTTGATCGATCGAGGCACGATACCTTGTACGAAAAAATGGACAAGGATTTCACGCGTTTTTTCATGCCACACGGTCGTCGTTATTTTGTTTTCACTAACTTCTCAGTCAGCTGGTTGACTTTTGAGAAAATATGGTAGCAAGGGATTGGAGCGACCGACTGAGAAGGCACTGAAAAAAAGACTAACAAAATACGATCATCATTTGTTTGTGAGGCGTCTCTTCATTTTTTGTCATTCTATCGTCATCCGTCAGGTAAAAAACACGTAAGTAAAAAAATTTCTCTTTTTTTTTTGTTTTTGTCCACATACTTTTTCTATTTACCTTTTCGAATTAAAAATGTATTTATTTTTCATTTCCAGGGCATAATATAAAATATAAAATGGCTGATGAGGACCGCGATTTGGAGATGCTGCTCGCAGAGGAGGACGAGGAGCAGCGAGCAGCGAACGTTGACGAAAATGGCCAGAGAGAGCCAGCCGCAGAGCCGCAGCCCGTCGAGCCGAGAGGCGGTAAGATTTTTTTCTTTTTTGTTGTTTAAGATCAGAGGACATTTTTTGATGTAATATTTGATCGAAAACTTTTTTTTTGCTCTATTTGCAGAAAGGGGCGTGAGAGCCGGTTGGCGAACCCGGGAGGCCAAAAAATTATATTTTCTGGCACGACTGCAGGACCAAGCGGCATCCATCCTGGCGAACCGGGCGCTATATCGGGGAAATTGGCGAGGACGTCGAGGAATTGGTCGACGTGGTGACCGTGGTGGGCATTAATGGTAAGGACATTCCCATACACACAATAACACACAAACGCGCGCGCACACACGCACACGCACGCACACACACACGCGCGCACACACACACACACGCGCACGCACACACACACACACACGCACACGCGCGCGCGCGCGCGCGCACACACACACACACACACACACACACACACACACACACACACACACACGCACGCACACACACACACACACACACACATGCCACACACTTCCATTAACTTTCCTTTAATAATCAAATCTTTTTTTTCTTTCCAGGAGCCGCTCCGATGAACTTCCGTTCCAGATTCCATGGAAATTGAATGAATATAATGAATAAATAAAAAAAAAAAAAACGATGTCATTTTAATTAATAAATGAATAAAAATAAAAATTAAATTCTTGTCAACCCGATTAATTCCCCAGAATTTTTTTTGTTTTTTTTTTCAGTTTTCAAGGTCAATGTGCTTAAAATTCTCAGCAAATGTTGGGGATTTTCTGTTTTGGAGAGGGTGTATAAAAACTGATGCACTGAAAAGAAAATTTTGTTGGAAAAGATCAATAATCACAAAAATTTTGTCATTGCAGCAAGAAATATTCTAGAAAGTCTCTTTGAAAAGTGAATTTTTGTCATTTCAATCGTAAATTTTGCTGACAGTTCTGTTAGAAATAATAAAATATATATTTTGTCAAAAATGTTGGGGATTTTCTGTTGTGGAGAGGGTTTATGAAAAATGATGCACTGAAAAGAAAATTTTGTTGGAAAAGATCAAGAAAATCACAAAAATTTTGTCATTGCAGCAAGAAATATTCTAGAAAGTCTCTTTGAAAAGTAAATTTTTGTCATTTCAATCGTAAATTTTGCTGACAGTTCTGTTAGAAATAATAAAAAAAATATATGTTTTGTAAAAATTACGAAAAATTACGAAATTTTTGAAGGTTAAAGTAGCGGTTATTTTCGTGGTGACAGAACAACTATCGCGTCTATATCAGAGGATTTTTGGTTGTCTTCCAGTCACTCCAGAATGCATGAAATGTTGTGGCACTTTTTTAGTTTAATGAAAATCAATTATATCCTCGAATATTCAACCGCGATTATTGACTGTCACATTGATGTCATCATTGATCGCTCGTCTGCACCTTTTTTTTTCTTTTTCGTTTCGCACTTCAAAATTTACCCACGACGAATCCATCAGAAAGATCTCAGCCGTGACCAATCAGGAATTTCGTTGCCAGGGATTGGCTAACAAGGGCATCAAGAGGCCTTTGAATGTGTTGCTGGGCGCGCGTATATAGACACGTCAAATCCTTCAATGTAGCATAGTTCTGACAAATCTGACAGATAGGACTAAGCCCGTGCAAAGTTTTTTCTCAGCAATGACTCTATCGATCGTAATGATTTTAGGCTCTATCGAAAGAGCATCGCGTAATTAGTCTCCATGTTAATTTTCAGGTCGATCGACGACTCCTGGACTTGACAGTTAGCTGAAATGTCATCGAAAATTTCGTCCTCTTTTGTCCCCACCACCGAAAATCGTTTTATTACGAGCAAGTATAGACTCGGCGAGCGCTCGGGACAGCAGACGACAGAGCTGACAAATGTACTTGTCCCGAGACTCTACCGAGTCTCTTGATAGCAGTGTACGTTGGAGAACAAAGGGGGGAAAATAACGTCACACACTTTGTATGGATCAAAAATCTGTCTCGTCCAGTGAGCTCCCAGCTAAATAACAAGAAAAGTTGAATGTTTATTTGTGATCGGTGAGTACATTTCGCAACTGCTGATTTTACTGTGAAAGATTGCAAAAAATCTTTTTTTTAATTAATAATATTATTATAGATGTCTACACTACTTCTATACTGAAGGAAAGCTCCAAGCACACGTGGTCGATTGTAGGCAGATGAACGACTGTGCAATTACTTTGCCGCAAGAAAACGATAAATGGTTGGAATTTAAAAATTTCAATCGAAAAGAGCGTCTTCCATTCGTTGTTTATGCTGATCTTGAGTGTGTTTTGGAGAAAACCAATGAGAGAGAATGCGAAAGAGAGACGCGAAAAGAAACAGCATCAACATCATCGAGTTTTTAGCTTAGGATATTATGTGATCTGCTCATACAATAGTTCCTTATCGGGTTACCATACCCGCCGCGCAGAGGATCGTGTAGAATGGTTTGTAAAAGAGCTTGAGACATTAGCGTTGAGTGTGAGGGAAATCTTATTGACGAATGTTCCCATGAGGGAATTGACACCGCAAGAGTGGAAAACTTTTCAAGAGGCTAAAGATTGTCACATTTGTGAGAAGCCTTTTCAGGCGAATGCTGAGCGTGTGCGTGATCACTGCCATCTGACGGGGCAGTTCAGAGGTCCAGCTCATTCCAACTGTGATTTAAATTTTCAACAAAATTTTTCCATTCCAATTATTTTCCACAATTTATCCGGATATGACGCTCATTTCATTATAAAAGAAGTAGCTACAGCCTTCGAGGGGAGAACCGATTTGCTTGCCATAACTAAAGAAAAATATATATCGTTCTCAAAGACGCTGCAGTCTTCTTCGGAGAACTTTAGAAAACAGATTAGACAGATTAACAGATTCGCTTCATCGACTCGTTTAAATTTTTGAATACGAGTCTCGATAAATTAGCGGCTCTCCTCTCAACAGATCAACTAAAAATTACAAAGTCTCAATTTGGAAATGTACAACAAAATGATTTTGAATTATTAACTCGCAAAGGTGTTTTCCCCTACGAATATATCGATAGTTCTGAAAAATTGAGTGAAACGCAGCTTCCACCGCGAGATGCTTTTTACAGTTCTTTGACTGATGGGACGGTTTCCGAAGATGACTATAAACATGCTCGAACGGTATGGGAGCGGTTTTCATCCAAAACGCTCGGAGAATATAGCGATCTTTACCTGAAAACGGATGTGTTGTTGTTGGCCGATATATTTGAAAACTTTCGAGATAGATGTCAACAAAGTTGTTGCGCCCGCATAGCAACCAATTCCATAAAACCATCATATTATAATCAGCGACAGGAAGTCGTACACGTGCCGTTCAAAAACGCATCCCTCAGCAAGTCTCGTGGACTTTGCTCCAACTTCGAGGCCAAACCAAAAACGCTGACAATTAAACTCAGCACTCGACCGTCGCGATGCACCTGTACAATAACCCCAAGGCATCGAACGATCGACTGCCCACCACCATTAATTACCACCTCCAATTAATACCACCTCCACAATCATTCGAAAACCCCTAGTTCATAAAAAGGGAACGCAATGCCCAAATCAGGCACTCTGCGATCAGATACCGAAATTATCAAATCATTAATAACACCGATTGGTCTTGAGGCATTTTACACTCAATTGTAACGAACTTATCCACAATAAACCTTAGACGTTAAAACTGGAAGTATTGGGTTGGAGTTTAACTCAACCTTGGCAATATCCCGAATAAATCAGTCCCAAGCAAACTCGCCCCCACGTGACGGTTTGCACGGGCACAACAAAGTTATGGCCTTGACCCAGCCTATTATTTCACTCTCCCAGGATATACTTGGGACGCCATGTTGAAATACACACAGATTAAGGGAGCTTTCCAGTGTGACAGCCCGAAAAATCGCTGTTTTTCGCGATTTTTTTTTTTAAAGAAAAAATAATCTAATCGGTCTGGTTTTTTTTTTGTATATTAATTGGGTATTGAAGAATACAAAACAATTTTTTAAAGATCGATTTATTTATTAATTAATATTTATAAAAATTATGAAACAATTGTTGCAGAAAATGCACTTGGATGTGGTGTCCACGTTGGGGGTCACAATTTTGGTCTGAAACAAAAAAAACAAAAAGATTATTGATCGGTATATAATTGGCTTTCGTGCTATGGAGGCTTTTTTTTTTTTTTTTTTTTTGCAAAAATGGCGCCGTTTTGAACAAAAAGTATCGATTTTAGCATTTTTTTTTGGCAGTTTTTTTTACAAAAAAATAGGAAGATGTCAAAAATAAAAAAGCTTCCATAACACGATAAACAATGACGTTAAGAATATTGTGTGAAAAATTCAACTCGATAGCTTTAAAACTCTGCCCTCCAAGTTGGACACCGTTTTGAAAAATGCTGTTTCGAGAAAAACGCGTTCAAAGTTTTAATTGAGAAAATTTTAGGTAAATTGTTTACCTACGGTCAATCAGCGATGCCAGGTCCATACAATATCCCTTCTGCTTCTTCGAAAAGATCGTGCTGAATCGATTGTTCAGTCCGACGAGCTGTCCTCGCCTTTTTGCTATCCAGGGACGCCCGGCGGTTTGCTTGGGTGATGCGCGCATTCTTGTACTTAGCGGCAAAATCTGCGGCGCTCGGCCCTATCGTGCATCCCATCGTCTCCAAAATGTTTAAAATTGGGTCGTAACCTTCATTGAAGATGCACACAGCACACTGTGTGCGACTTCGTGCTTTGGGGCTAGTTGCCACACACAGTGATTGAAGCTCTCGTGATTGTTTTGAGTGTTCGCGCCCGTACATCGTTCTAAGAGATCCTCCGTTGTTAGATCATCGTAAATCGGTTTTAAAACTTGTTGTACGTGTTCGTCGAGTGCTGGTGGATGGGTGTACTCCTCTCCTCTGGCCTCGGCTTTGCGCCATTCGCACCACGAATCTTCTCCCGGAGGGCAATACTCATGCTGAGGATTTCCATCAGTTGAGCTTTTTTGATAAAATCTGGACTCTGGAATCTGGAATATTTTTCAAGATTTTTGCTGCCGAAGTGCTCGCAAACGTTAGATCCGTTTCGATATCGTGTCGATTTGTTCTCTTGAAACCCGCGGATCTTTTTCGTTCATTTCGCGGATGTCCGCTTCTCGAGCCTTTTCTATCCTGCTACGCACATTTCTTTTTCGTAGATCTATCCATTTTGAATGTCGAAACTGAACTGAAAGACAAACCGGACTCACGTTGGAAGGGAAACGAGCAGGTAGGAACGAGACAATAGAAACAACGGTCGCACGGGCAGACGGCCGACGCGGCAGCCGTAGCGCTCCGTTGCCTTCTAGCAAGAAATGCTGTGCAGTAACCGAAATAATCTGAATTTCGGCATGCAAATTTCAAGGAATATTCGGAAGAGTGTATACTATTCGATGAAGCGAAAAAAAAATCGATTTTTTTAAAATTTCACACTGGAAAGCTCCCTTAAGTTTGAACTGTTCACCGACATCGATATGGTGCTGTTCATAGAGAGAGGTGTACGCGGGGGTTTAAGTCAATGCTCAAAGAGGTATGCATGTGCAAATAACAAGTATATGGAGTAGGGTGCTTCAAAAAAAATCGACTTTTTTTTTCTTGACGGTGCAATCGAATACGTTGGTATTCCATGCAAGAATGATTCTCCCAAAATTTGGGACCTGTAAAAAAATTTTCAGAGGTCGCGCAAATCACTTTTATATATTTTTGCTAGAATCATGATTTAACTCTGTATATTTTTCATTGTCGCAACAAAATATATTAATGCTTGAACGAAAAGTCATTTTCCTAAAATTTGAGTTTAAAACAAAAAAATTCAGCGCTGCCGCAAACGTCTTTAAGAATTTTTTTTCTATTTCAGCATAAAATCGCGGAATAAAAGTTTCAGGTTTTCAGTGCGGTAACAAAAAATGTTAGTTATTGATGTACAAAAGTTAAGAACGTGGTATGACGATGGACAAATCTGAATTTTTTGTTTTCAGTTTTCCTTACATACAAAATGGTTTGCGAGCCTAATTTTATTGGACAAAGTTGTTACGAATCGAAGAAAGAACAACGTACTCTAAATTCAAATCGTCCGAGTTAATCTATATTCGTTATATAATGGAGAAAATTTCAAAAAAAAAAATTACGACCCATTTGGAAAAAAAAACTAAATAAAGCTTCTTCGATGTTATATAAAACTGTATGCAAAGTTTAAAGAGGCTCCACCATTCAGGAATCGAAATATTTGATGTTGAGAATTGGAATTTTTAACATACGCTCTTATGAGAAACTACTAAAAATTGTGATTTTTATAAATAAATATCTCGATTTCTACATGGTGAAACCTTTCAAAACTGCGCGAGCTATTAGACATCACTATTCTCTTTGTGTGGTGCAAATTTAAAGGAATTCTATCGATAGAAAATCCGGCATAAAACGTCGTTAATTTCCCAAAATTTTGTTATTTATTTTTATTTTTCATCTGAAGACCGTCGTAATGATTTCCTGTATTTTTGTCTACTTGACGAGAAATACATAACGATGTGGTTTCCTCTTGGAATCACAAGTAAGTACTTCGAGTGTTCCATAAAAAATCAATATGCTTAATATTGAAGCCTGTGAAAAAAAAATTTAGTGGTCATCCGCAGCGAGTTCTCCATTTTTTAAATGGTTATTATAGCGTATGTTAAAAATTCAAATTCTCAACATGAAATATTTTGATTTTGTGAATGGCAGAGCCTCTTTGAACTTTGCATACCGTTTTATGTAACATCGAAGAAGCTTTATTTAGTCTTTTTTTTCAAATGGGTCGTAATTTTTTTTTTAATTTTCTTCATTGTATAACAAATACAGATTAACTCGGACAATTTTGAATTTAGAGTACGTTGTTCTTTTTTCGATTCGTAACAACTTTGTCCAATAAAATTAGGCTCGCAAATCATTTTGTATGCAAGAAAAACTGAAAAAAAACACACATTTGTCCGACGTCATACAACGTTCTTAACTTCTATACATCAATCACTAACATTTTTTGTTACCGCACTGACAACCTGAAACTTTTATTCCGTTATTTTATGCTGAAATAGAAAAAAAAATTCTTAAAGACGTTTGAGGCAGCGCTGAATTTTTTTGTTTTAAACTCAAATTTTAGGAAAATGACTTTTCGTTCAAGCATTAATATATTTTGTTGCGACAATGAAAAATAAGCAGAGTTAAATCATGATTCTAGCAAAAATGTATAAAAGTGATTTGCGCGACCTCTAAAAATTTTTTTACAGGTCCCAAATTTTGGGAGAATCATTCTCGCATGAAATACCAACGTATTCGATTGCACCGTCAAGAAAAAAAAAAGTCGATTTTTTTTTTGAAGCACCTTAATATGGAGTCCTTTGATCCATCGAAAGAATCATCATACCTGATGTATTATGATGTAAATAATTTGTTTGGTTGGGCGATGAGTCAACCATTGCCTTATGCAAATTTTGAATGGATTGAAAATGTCTTGAGCTTCAATATTGACTCTCCAGATCCATCGGAAGGATACATCCTTGAGGTTGATCTGGAATATCCTACATATTCGCATGATAAGCACATGGACCTGCCTTTTTGTCCAGAACATGGTAAACCTCCGGGTAAGCGTCAAGAGAAATTGCTCGCAGGCCTTTCAGATAAGAAACGCTATGTCATCTATTACCGAACTCTTCAACATTGTTTGAAGGCATTGTTGGCTTGAAATTACAGAAAATTCATAGAATTCTACAATTCACCGAATCACCATGGTTATTAAAGTATATTGACTTGAACACGCAATTAAGGACCCGTGCAACAAATGATTTCGATAAAACAATGTATAAGTCAATGAATAATGCAGTTTTCGGAAAAACAATGGAAGACGTTCGCCAACATAGAAATGTTAAATTGATGACTAAATGGGAGGGTAGATATTAGGGTGCTTTTTTTTTTGGCGACATTTTTTTTTCACTCCCATCTCGCATTTTTGTGGGGAATACCTTAAAGAAAATTCCCTGAAAATTTGAGCCCTTAATATTAATTTAAGTACTCGCCCAAGGCGTCCAATGATTTCCCCTTTAAAATACACGTAAAGTTCGATTTTTCTTCTTAAAAGTTCTACAGATCAGAGGCATTTGAAAGTACGATCTTGGTCGACGAACCGATTTATTCATAATTGAATGCTCTACAAAAGTGTCCATTGTGACGTGATTGTAACTCGAACTGGCGAGGTCGTACGGGTCACTAAACCCAATTTTTTCATGAAATTCTCGTTTTTTTATCTCTATCTCGTAAATGACAAGAGCTACAGGAAAAATAGGAATGACAAACTTGAAGGAAATTCAATTTCCTACAAAAAAGTATGCGAGCACTAAATCGCTAACATTGATATTTCTTGAGATATTGGGCTTTTAAGTTGAGGTAGTATGGAATTTTCGTGGATTATTGAGCTAAATTGTATAAGTTGTTAATTTATGATTCTTCATTGTCATTCAAATCATCAAATATTTATTTGTTAAGTTTCAAATGATTGAAAAGTTGAATAACTGAACGTTTTGAAACTGGAATTCGAGAAAAAAAACACATTTTCAAAGTGCCCAAAATTGTTTTTTTTACTTTTCACGAATTTTTCGATTGATTTTCCCCTGATTATTCTAATTTACTTACCAGTAATTGAATACCTATTGTTGTGCCCGTGCAAACCGTCACGTGGGGGCGAGTTTGCTTGGGACTGATTTATTCGGGATATTGCCAAGGTTGAGTTAAACTCCAACCCAATACTTTCAGTTTTAACGTCTAAGGTTTATTGTGGATAAGTTCGTTACAATTGAGTATAAGATGCCTCAAGACCAATCGGTGTTATTAATGATTTGATAATTTTGGTATCTGATCGCAGAGTGCCTGATTTGGGCGTTGCGTTCCCTTTTTATGAACTAGGGGTTTTCGAATGATTGTGGAGGTGGTATTAATTGGAGGTGGTAATTAATGGTGGTGGGCAGTCGATCGTTCGATGCCTTGGGGTTATTGTACAGGTGCATCGCGACGGTCGAGTGCTGAGTTTAATTGTCAGCGTTTTTGGTTTGGCCTCGAAGTTGGAGCAAAGTCCACGAGACTTGCTGAGGGATGCGTTTTTGAACGGCACGTGCACGACTTCCTGTCGCTGATTATAATATGATGGTTTTATGGAATTGGTTGCTATGCGGGCGCAACAATCCTCCCCCCTTGGGAAGACGAAACTTCGTTTCGACTCTTTATGTGTAGCAACTAAATTCCGTAAAATTGGTCTTTTGGCTTACAATTTGCGTTTACATGTTTTTTGTGTAATTGTTATAGGTTTGTGTGTTTTTTTTTTGTGTTTTACAGAGAATCTGTATTAATTCGTCTTTGTGTTGGTGTATATATTACTTTTAGGTCTGTAGCTTGAATTTCATTTTTAGCTCGCGTCGACGAAATTGTCGTCGGGCGCTCAATGTCGGAAATTGTCCGAGCGCATCGGGCTTTACAGAATTTTCGAATGACAATGATTATTGCAGAAATTATTAGTACTATAATTGTTATGCCATGAAGGGAATAATTTCCCAAAATGTGGAGGTATGGATCTGACCAAATGTCAGGTTCTTCGTTTAATTTATTTTGTAAGTTTTCAATTCTTTCGCCAAGTTTGTTGACTTCGAGCGAATTTGTAATGGTTTTGTTCGGAGTATTGAGATTCAATTTTAAATGTTTAACGAGTGGCTCTCCGATTTCGAAGGTTAGATTGTGCGGTGGTATAAAAGTTACTGTTTCTTTTTGTGTATTTTCTATGATAGTTGTTAGTTTAAAATCGGCGGCAGTGACGGAACATTTCCCGTCCAAAACCAGTATTCCAGTGTCGATGATCGTTGTGTACGCAGTTTTTTCGTTTTTACATTTTATTATGAGGGATTCTGGGTTCGGGGCTACGTAGAGCCATTTTCCGGGTTGTTCTAGTGTTATTAACATGATTTCCTCTAGTTTTACTATTCGTGGCGTACAGTTACTTTTTTCTGGTTTACTGCCTAGGAATACGGATACTTCGCAAGGGATTGATTTTCCTATTACTTGCGTTGCCTGTTTTGGATGGCAATAATATTGTTTTTCCAATTTTTTGCATTCTTTTAGGTTTTCTTGTGACAATGAGAGATAGTTTCTGTTGTCTGTGTCTACCGTAATTATTTTTTCTTTCGTTTCTAGGAATTGAAACGTGTTTAATTTTGTTCTAACTGGTAACGGATAGACTTTGTTTATTGTGAATACGGTGTTTTCTATTAATGGTAGTTTTATTATGATCACTACTCGTGATTCGATGCTGTAAGATCCTAAATCGCATGTTTTCAATATATCTTGAATTTTTTCCGGTGTTATTTCAACTGGGAAGCTTAATCCAGGCGGGATACTTCCGCGTGCTTTTATTAAATAATCTACTAGTTGTCTAGGTGAAATTATAGTGGGATCTACTATTCCTTTTTGGATTCCTACTAGGAAATTTGAAATTCGTCGTACGTCGTTTAATAATGGTGTAATTACGAAACCTATGGCGTCTATGTTTTCGTCTAGGTTTTCTCTTTGTCGTACTAGGTCTGTTTGTTCGTTAAAGGCTTTTTCTATATTTTTCGTTGCTTTGGCTAGGGCGTTTATTTCTGCATTAACTTGTGCTAAATTGTGTTGAAAAAGGTTTGTCGATGATTTCAAAATTTGTAAATTCTCTTTCAATATGTTTTCGTCTGTTATTTGTCTGTTATTTATTTGTTGTATTTTTTCTTCGATTTTTTGGGCGTCGTCTGCGTCCAAATTTCCCGTTATCGATTTTATTATTGATCCTAATCCGTTTATTAGGCCTCTTTTTTGTCTTGGTTTATTTTTTCCGACGAGGTCGTGGATAGTTTGTAGTTCATTTTTTATTGATTCGATCATTGGGTCCATTGTGGTGGATAGTGTCGAACATAGGGTGTCCTGTTGCGTGTTGTTGCATACTTGTTTTAATTTTTTCATGGTTGTAGCGTATGTGTTAAGTTACGCGGTTAATATATTTTACCAATCGGGGTTGTAAATCCCGATCTCACTTTGATAGTGACGCAACGTTAACAATACGTTCGTAAGTGAAGTTAATCGCCTACGAACTTGGATGGGTTGAAATGAAAATTCGGTAGAGTTCGAATATTCACTATTGAGCTAAGTTTATTTAAAATGATGATGAAGACGGAACTTGTGGAGTTTACAAGATGCCTACTCCGAGCGAAGTTCAAACTTAGACTGATTTGTCTCGAGCTCACCGAAAATCCTCCTGGTCTCTCCTGGGGTAATTTTATTAGTTAGAAAACCACGCTATTGGTCAGTTTTAGTTCAGTCGCTGAAGGCGGAGACTGTTTTTGACCAATAGAAAACATATTAAAAAAATAACAAACAATTGGAAACTGCGAGTCAGAAAGAGCGGAAGGTTTTTCCGCGAGCTCGGGACATCTGCTCGGTAAACCGGGCAGTCAAGAAATCGGCACGTATCTTCGAAATTAGCAAAAAATACGCGTTATAAAAAACTTAAAAATCGGAAAAGGCTTCGACAGTTACACATCTGAGCGCCAGATGTTTTATTGGTGTCTGACCCGTCAAAAGTGACCGATCAGAGCCGAAGGTAATCCCTTTCCTCACTTTATGGTCCTAAAGACTAGCAATAAGTGACATGCAGAAATAATATTTTTTGGTGAATTATAAAAAAAATGCAAACTACGTTCCTTTAGAGACGGAACATACACCCCCCTTGAGAGGGTACCGATCAAGAACATGATATAATTTGATATTGGATTCTATTCTATGTCTATTGGCAATGGAGAGAGACGACGGATGTTGCGAACGTAGATTCCCTTCGAAGTCTTCAATCGAACGACTCTGATGATGCCGTCACTCCCAGGAAAGGTTTCGATGACTCGACCCATCGGCCATTGAAGGGGCGGTAGATTGTCTTCCCTGATCAGTACGAGAGTACCTTCCTTGATGTCGTGCGTCCCATGTGTCCATTTGTGACGAATATTCAGATTCGTCAAGTATTCCTTGTGCCAGCGTTTCCAGAAGTCCTGTCGCACCTTCTGAATTAGCTGCCAAGATGACAGCTTATTCTGTTTGACCTCTTGAAGATCAACCTCGGGTACACTCGTAAGCGAATTGCCAATAAGAAAATGACCGGGAGTAAGCACAAGGGAATCATTGGGATCGTTGGAGATGGGAGTCAACGGGCGTGAATTCATGATCGCTTCGATCTCTGTAATAAATGTATTCAATTGCTCGAAGGTGAATAATTGGTCGCCGACTACTCGTTTCAGATGACGTTTAAAAGATTTCACCGCTGCTTCCCAGATTCCTCCAAAATTGGGTGAACGAGGTGGAATGAAATGCCACTGAATCCCATCATCCGATAGATGTTTCGCAACCTTGGAATTGTGCTCTTGAGAGCGGAGAAGTTGTCCTATTTCTTTAAATTCATTATCCGCACCGACGAAGGTCGTTCCGTTGTCGGAATAAATATTTTTGCAAAGCCCTCGACGAGCCGTAAAACGCTTTAGTGCGGCGATGAATGCTTCTGTGGTCAGGTCACTTACAAGTTCTAAGTGAGTCGCCTTGACAGTGAGACACACAAAGACTGCAACGTAAACCTTTACTCGGCCACGATTTCTGACCATTTTTTCCTTTACGTAGAATGGCCCGCAATAATCAACACCCACATTTAAAAAAGGTCGTGCTTCGGTGACACGGACCTTTGGTAAGTCGCCCATCACACAATTCGCAGCCAGGGGGTCTGTTCGATTGCACCGTACACAATTTCGTACCACCTTTCGCACCCGATTACGACCATCCAGAATCCAATATCTCTGTCGGAGAGCGTATAACGTTGCTTGCGTGCCGCTGTGGTAGTTACGCAAATGTTCGTAATTGATTAGAAGATTCGTAATGTGATGTTTCCCAGGTAGTACAATGGCATGTTTTTCGTTGAAAGATATGTTCGCGTTCCTGAGTCGACCCCCCACTCGAATGAGACCGTTCTGGTCCAAGAATGGACTTAGTTGGGCGAGTTTACTCCTTTTTTCTACGTGTCTGTTGTCTCGGAGTTGTTTTAATTCGCCCGCAAAATGTGAAAATTGAACAAGTCGTAGAATTATCATATTCGCGTTTTGGAGTTCTTCACAATTCACAGGACCCTTCGCCTTCGTCTTGAACCTCAAACAATACGCGATCACTCTTCTCAATTTGGTGATCGAAGAATATCGCTCGAGGATGTCGCATTGTATAGGGGCCACGAGACATTTTAATTTTCGCGTCTCAGGTACTCTATCCAAACTGGGCAATCCCAAGCGGGGCCAGCTCTCTTCGTCTTTCGTCAGCCAGTCGGGCCCGTGTTTCCAGAGGGATGGTGCAACAAATTCGTCTGGTGTTTGACCGCGCGAAATTAAGTCAGCGGGATTGTCGGCTGATCGGACGTGTCTCCAGTCCTGGGCTTCGGTTTTTGTTTGAATGTCAGCGACACGGTTCGCTACAAAGGGCAATAGCTGGTGTGGCGACGTTCGGATCCAGTGCAGCGCGATGGTGGAGTCGCTCCAAAAAACAATTTTGTTAGGGGTTATTGGCATCGCCTGTCGCACCGTTGTGTATAATCGAGCTAGGAGCTGCGCTGCGCATAACTCTAGCCGCGGAATGGTAATGGGTGATTTGTCACCCTCTGTGAGACTGGCTTGTTTATTTTTTAACGGAGCGACCCTGCTCTTTGAACATAACAGAGTCGAAGATATTGTTTTATTGGAGTTTGTTGCTCGAATGTATATGCACGCTCCATACGCGTTCTCACTGGCGTCGCAGAATCCGTGAAGCTGAAGATCGTCGGTTTCCTGTGTCGCAATCTTCCGTGCGAACGAGAGATTGTTCAATTTTGCCAGATTTTGAGCGTAGCTTGACCATTTAGTATGGATAGAAAGAGGAATGGGATCGTCCCAATCTACCTTCTCCATCCACAGCTCTTGCATAATCAGCTTGGCATACGTAATCACCGGTCCAAGCAACCCAAGAGGATCGAACACTCTTGCGATTTCGGACAAAATATTTCTCTTCGTCGGACGGTTATTCGGAGGTGTCGGTTGGACCGTGTAAACAATTTGATCCCTTTCCGAATCCCAGTGAACTCCAAGGGTTTTTATGGTATTGTCGTCTTTAGATTGCAGTTTGAGGTTTACGTGATTTATGGGTAAGCCTTGAAGAAGAGTGGGTTCATTCGATGCCCACTGTCGCATATTTATTTTCCCTCGTTGAAGAAGCGCGGTAATCTCGTTGCGTATCTCGAGAGCCTCCTCGAGAGTCGGAGCTCCGGTCAAAAGATCGTCAACGTATAGATCTCTTTTGAGAATATTCGCTGCCCTTGGAAATCGATCTTTTTCGTCGTCGGCCAATTGATGGAGACAGCGAATGGCTAGGAATGGAGCTGGCGCCAAGCCGAAAGTGATCGTGTTTAATTCGAATGTGGCGATGCGTCCATCCGCGTCTCTCCAAAGAATGCGTTGGTACTTTCGGTCAGATTCTTGTACCCAAAATTGTCGATACATTTTCTCAATGTCTCCAGTGAGAACGTAATTGTACTTACGGAATCTCAAGAGCAAGGAGAAAATATCGTCTTGAATGGTGGGCCCTACGAGGAGAGCGTCGTTTAGCGATATTCCACTTGTAGATTTGGCTGACGCGTCGAAGACAGGTCGAACCTTCGTGGTGAGACTCGTACGTTTTATGACCCGGTGTTGGGGCAGGTAGAAACCTCTTGGATCGGGTTCGCCTACGGTCTTGGTCATATGCCCTAAATCAATGTACTCCTGTATGGATTCATTGTACAATCTTCGAAGTTCGTCGTCATTACGCAATCGCCGCTCGAGTGCGATGAGGCGTCTTTCCGCCATAGCTCTTGTCTCTCCTATCTTCGAAACCTTGTCGTTGAAAGGGAGAGCAACAACGTAACGTCCATTAGCATTGCGAGTCGTGGTCTTCAGAAAATGTTCTTCGCAGATTCCCTTGGAGAGCTCCTGTTGGGGACGTGATGGTTCTTCTATCTCCCAGAATCCCTTTATTATGTTTTTCAGGCTGGTCAGGAAACATTGATGCTCATTCGGTGGCGTTGTCAAGGAGTTGTCCACAGGAACACAGCCACCGATTATCCAACCGAATCGAGTGTTTTGCAGATAGAGATCGGGTTCTGACGACTTCGAGAGTTTCATCTGGCCCATGCATAGACTTGCGAGTGTTGTCCCAGATGCGATTAAAAGATCTGTTCTCCCAGGTTGATCGAACTGGGTGTCGGCCAGTGGTTTATTAGGTGGTAGGTTGAGAGAGCTTCTGCGTATTTTTTCGTCAGGTACGAGTCCAGTGATATCTTCTACTGTCAAAAAGGTCAATGTTCTTGAGAATCCATTGAGCCTCGAGGAAATGGTTGTGCTTACCAAGTAATTGGTAGTCGACTGAGCATTGTCTACGCCGCTGATCGGAATTTTGTATTTCCGTCTTGGAAGACCGAGAGTTATTGCTAGCCTGTCGGTCATGAGGTTAGAGTTCGAGCAGGTATCTAACAACGCTCTGTACGACTCTTGGTCTCCTGCGGCGTTCGTCACTTTTACAATTGCGGTAGACAATACACTGCCGCTCAAAAGTTTAGATACACTACCCAATATTTCTTGCGGCACTGAAAGTTTAATAACTCTGTCAAAAAAGAAGATTTTCCAATTTTCGAAGCGGCGTTATAAAGGGGACAAATCAAGCTTCAGTTTGATACGTTCAAATATTTTTTATGATTTTTTTTCGACTCAGTACAGACTTCGGTTTGTGACTGTTTTTAGGCTTTTTTTTTACCATGGCAAATCAGGCGCACCGCTTCAGGATTTTTTTTATTTCTTCTTTAATGATGACAAACTTGAAACTGGATGCAATAGCTCCATCTTTGTTTTTTAGAAAAATT
This sequence comes from Diadegma fenestrale, assembly GCA_037043255.1. Taxonomy (NCBI): domain Eukaryota; kingdom Metazoa; phylum Arthropoda; class Insecta; order Hymenoptera; family Ichneumonidae; genus Diadegma; species Diadegma fenestrale. The sequence continues at coordinate 99,052 of JAYDYC010000043.1, read as the reverse complement.
TTTGCAATTTTTTTTCGAAAAGTTATCTGATTTTTTCCCAAAATCAATCAATTTTGAAAAATTCTAAATAACCCGAGAACTATAGGGTTCAAGAGAAAATATTAGGAATCAAAAAAGTTGTGTATTTCGATCCTGAATCACGTCGAATTTTTTTAGAATTATTCTTTGATTTTTTTTTTTTTTAGTATTTTTTTCGAAACTTCGTTTTTTTTCAAGGCCGATAAAGTAATGATTTAAGGCACTCACCCCACTCAGATAAGTTTCTCTAACTTATCTAAGTGTGGTGAGTGCGTTGAATCATTACTTTATCGGCCTTAAAAAAAACTATGTTTCGAAAAAAATACTACAAAAAAAAAAAATTCAAAGAATAATTCCGAAAAAATTCGACGCGATTCAAGATCGAAATACACAACTTTTTTGATTCCTAATATTTTCTCTTGAACCCTATAGTTCTCGGGTTATTTAGAATTTTTCAAAATTGATTGATTTTGGGAAAAAATCAGATAACTTTTCGAAAAAAAATCGCAAAAATTTTTCTAAAAAACAAAGATGGAGCTATTGCATCCAGTTTTAAGTTTGTCATCATTAAAGAAAAAATCAAGAAAATCCTGAAGTTGTGCGCCTGATTTGCCATGGTCAAAAAAAAGCTTAAAAACAGTCACAAACCAAAGTCTGTACTGAGTCGAAAAAAATTCATAAAAAATATTTGAACGGATCAAACTGAAGCTTGATTTGTCCCCTTCAAAACGCCGCTTCGAAAATTGGAAAATCTTCTTTTTTGACAGAGTTATCAAACTTTTTGTGCCGCAAGAAATATTGGGTAGTGTATCTAAACTTTTGAGCGGCAGTGTATATTTTTCGACGGTAGACTCGCGACGAGTGTGATGGCTTGTGAAGCTCTCGGTGTATCTAGTCATGCTTGATTCGATGTTGCCGCTGTTGCAACCGCGTTTGTCGGTTCTGCGTAATGGAGCCAAGTGTGGTGCTTACGCTTGCAAACCAAACATGAAAACGTCGATCCGCAATCTTTAGTGTTGTGATTGGGGCGAAGACAGTTGAGGCATACAGAAGCCTTTACTGCTATATCGTGCCTTTCTTTTGGCGAATATGCCTTGAATTGGTGGCATCGTAAAAGTGGATGGAATGATCCATTGCAGACCGTGCAATTATTGCCAGCCGCAGTAGCGAAACATTGTGCTCGCGTAGGGCCCTTGCCGACCTGATCGGCTCCCCTCCTTTGCTTAGGCTTTGTGTTATTTACCCTTTCTTCTTTACCAGAGTGATCTGTAGGGTTGTCGTCTGAAGCAATTACAGTTTCGCGCAGGAAATTAATTAATTTATTGAATTCTGGGAGCTCGTTTCCCTTTTGAGCTCGTTTCCACTCTCTCCGCGTCGTTTTATCGAGTTTGTTTAATACGATAAAAACTAATATCGAGCTCCATTTATCAACGGGTTGATCAAGCGACTTTAACGCGGACAAATGTAGCTGTGTCGTATTAATGAGTGCTGAAAGCTCTGATGCAGATTCTCGTTGCATGATGGGAATATTAAATATTGCGTTTATATGGCGTTCTATAATCTTCCCCTTCTGTTTGAACGTTTCCCTCAATAGTTTCATTGCTTCCTTGTAGCCATCGTTGGTTGTTCCGAAGCTTTTGACGAGTCGTTCGGGTTCACCGCTCAAACATGATCTGAGATATTTTAATTTTTGCGTATTCGATAAATCTACACGCGAACCGATTGAGGACTCGAAATCGTCTCTGAAACTTAGCCAATTCTCGTACCTGCCATCGAATTTGGGCAAGCTTTGCTCAGGTAGGCGCGTGAACGAGTGCGGAGCAACAAACGGGCTTGGTGACTCAGGTAGAGGGACTTCGGGAGTCACTGACGGCACGCCATTTGAAAGGGTTTCTCTTTCGTGTCTTCGACCCTTCGCTAGGAGTCTGATGTACTCTGCTTCCATTTCTAAATACTCCTGCATGTGATCTACATTTGGTTCGAGTTCAGCTAATTCACTGGTTATCTCGGCGAGCGGTTCAAAGGTTTTTCCGAGGCGCTCCATGTGTACTTTCAGCAGGTCGATGTCTAGATTTTCTTCGGCGGCTTCTAACGCTTTTTTGAAAGTGGTCAATTGTCCTTTGATGAACGCCCTTTTTCGCACGAGCTTGTTCTTAGATTGTGTCGGCTCCGTTACAAGCGGCATGATGATAGGTTAAGGATTCAGGGATTTGGCAATAAAAATCGCTAACGAGCTTACCTTTAGTTGAGGTGTCGTTGAAATTGTTGACCGTGAAGTTCGCTGGATGATGCTGTAAGCTCTTCGGATCCAGGTATTCGAGCGGTTTGATGTAGAGCTAGCGGTGATGATGAACGATGTGTTGCTGGAGGATGCTGTGTAGCTCGTCGGCTCCGAGAATGTCGTTCACTCGCAAATGTCACTGTTTCACGAACACTGACACTTAGCAGCTCTTTATTCTTCACACTGAGTCTATGGATTCAATAGTGTCCTCAATGCAAAATGTTTTCGAATTTCTTTCGAGGACCGCGGTGATCCTATCCGGCTCGAAAGACCAAAAAATGTAGCGTATGTGTTAAGTTACGCGGTTAATATATTTTACCAATCGGGGTTGTAAATCCCGATCTCACTTTGATAGTGACGCAACGTTAACAATACGTTCGTAAGTGAAGTTAATCGCCTACGAACTTGGATGGGTTGAAATGAAAATTCGGTAGAGTTCGAATATTCACTATTGAGCTAAGTTTATTTAAAATGATGATGAAGACGGAACTTGTGGAGTTTACAAGATGCCTACTCCGAGCGAAGTTCAAACTTAGACTGATTTGTCTCGAGCTCACCGAAAATCCTCCTGGTCTCTCCTGGGGTAATTTTATTAGTTAGAAAACCACGCTATTGGTCAGTTTTAGTTCAGTCGCTGAAGGCGGAGACTGTTTTTGACCAATAGAAAACATATTAAAAAAATAACAAACAATTGGAAACTGCGAGTCAGAAAGAGCGGAAGGTTTTTCCGCGAGCTCGGGACATCTGCTCGGTAAACCGGGCAGTCAAGAAATCGGCACGTATCTTCGAAATTAGCAAAAAATACGCGTTATAAAAAACTTAAAAATCGGAAAAGGCTTCGACAGTTACACATCTGAGCGCCAGATGTTTCATTGGTGTCTGACCCGTCAAAAGTGACCGATCAGAGCCGAAGGTAATCCCTTTCCTCACTTTATGGTCCTAAAGACTAGCAACCCTCACGGGGAAAAAAGCCTGGACAAGTCCATTTGTTCGTGACCTCCGTTTCCAATCGTTTTCACAGACAAATCCAACCCCGCTAAAAAAAAATTGAAATAAAATGAAAAATAGAAAAAAACCCTCGGAAAAAATGGCTCCTAAAAAAATGGAGAAAAACCCAAAAAAAAAATCAAAACAATTGAAAAAAATACAATGAATGTAGAAATGGTAAAAAAAAAAAATTGATTATTTTCGCTCAGCACGAAAAATTCTTGATATCCATGAAAGGACAAGTATTCCATTGATGGCTGAAAATCAATTAACAAGAAAAAGGGAAGAGTTCCAAAAAAACACGGCACAAAAAAAGAAACCCCTAAATACACAATAGCGAATCGACAGAAAAACTTGCGCGACGTGATGGAAAACTAAAGTTTGCCATCGCATGTTGAGCAGTTGAGCGGATGCGCACAGAGTACTTGTCCGGCCCGAAAATTTTTGTATTAGCTTCCGCTATTTTTAGATAAATAGAACAACTCGGTTGTATTCATGAGAAAAATAATGGGCGTTATACAAAAATCACTGAACTTTATACATTCAAATGCATTGGTACAAATTCAAAGTTTTCTCTCGATTTGATATACAATTATTTAAGAGAAACGCAGTGGCTAGTCGTCCGGATAGCCGGACGAATAATATTCGTCCGGACACGCTTTATCCAATGATTTCCGCTTTATCCGTACGATTAAGGGTTGCTTATTCGTCCGACCATGCTTTTTAGTGTATGAAATATCCGGACGAATAGCCACAGCCATTAATAAATTAATTATTTGTGCAATATTTTACACGAGTATGAATACATAGAAAAATTACAACTAATGAATAATTAAGGTGCAGCTAGTTAAATTCAATGACCCGTAATGCATCGGAAAAAAATGCACTCCTAGCAATTTTTTGTATTATTCACTTGAAATGTAAATCGGTTTTGGAAAGAACCTTGATTGACTCGAGATTTTCACCGACCATTCACGTGTCTTTTCTAAAAAGCTTTCTGAGACTAAACAATTACGTTATGTCAAGTTCAAAACCTATGAGCACTTCTAATAAAAAAATTTCGGGCCGGACAAGTACTCTGTGCGCATCCGCTCAACTGCTCAACATGCGATGGCAAACTTTAGTTTTCCATCACGTCGCGCAAGTTTTTCTGTCGATTCGCTATTGTGTATTTAGGGGTTTCTTTTTTTGTGCCGTGTTTTTTTGGAACTCTTCCCTTTTTCTTGTTAATTGATTTTCAGCCATCAATGGAATACTTGTCCTTTCATGGATATCAAGAATTTTTCGTGCTGAGCGAAAATAATCAATTTTTTTTTTTTACCATTTCTACATTCATTGTATTTTTTTCAATTGTTTTGATTTTTTTTTTGGGTTTTTCTCCATTTTTTTAGGAGCCATTTTTTCCGAGGGTTTTTTTCTATTTTTCATTTTATTTCAATTTTTTTTTAGCGGGGTTGGATTTGTCTGTGAAAACGATTGGAAACGGAGGTCACGAACAAATGGACTTGTCCAGGCTTTTTTCCCCGTGAGGGGATTTTTGGCTAGGATATCACTTCTTTTTTTTGTTCGGAAATCTCAAATTTTTTCAGTCCGGTAGGAATAATTTGCTGATTTTTCCCTAGAAGTGTACTCTGTGGAGCTCATTTTAAGCCAAGAATGATGTCTCCATCTCAATTTTTCACCGAGATATGATTTTTTGCACATTTCCATCATTTTTGCTCGAAAATGACGATTTTTCATCAATTTTCAAACGAAAATCGCTCTTCTCCGAGCAACGACGATGAAATCATGTTTTTTTTTTCGTCCACATGGTTTGCTGAGCTGGAAGGAAACGTGAACGCGTGCCATAATCTTATATTTTCTCGAGAATGGTATTTTTGCATTTTCACCATCAGCTTAGAAAAAGAACGCCATTTTCACATGACTTGGGAGTGAAGATTTTATTAAGTTGGCCTTATGGGAATAAATTGCTGATTTTTTTCCCAGAAATTTACTGTTTGGAGCTTAATTTAAGCCCAAAGTCATGTCTCTATCTCAATTTTCCACCGAGATATGATTTTTTGCCCATAACTATGATTTTTGCTTGAAAATGATGATTTTTCAACAATTTTCAAACGAAAATCGCTTTTCTCCGAGTAAAAATCGTATAAATTATGACTTTTTTCCAGCCTTTCAGTTTGATACGCTGAAAAGGAGAGAAAACAGGTGCCAAAGTCTCAATTCACCGCGTCAATGCAATTTTCGATTTTCGACCTTGAGTTGGAAAAAATCAAAGTTCCAACATGAATTTGGTGCGAGGAATTTTTATTCTTGGCTCCTTGCGAATGAAATGCTGATTTTTTTCCTTTAAATATACTCTGTGGAGCTCAATTTAAGCCCAGGATCATGTCTCTATCTCAATTTTTCATCGAGATATGATTTTTTGCTCACGAGCATGATTTTTGCTTGAAAATGTCGATTTTTCGACAATTTTCAAACGAAAATCGCTCTTCTCCGAGTAAAAATCGCATAAATTATGCATTTTTTTCCAGCCACTCAGTTTGATACGCTGAAAAGAAGAGAAAACACGTGCCAAAGTCTCAATTTATCGCGGGAATGCAATTTTCAACTTTTGATCACGAGTTGGAAAAAATCAGAGTTTTAACATGAATTTGTCGCGAAGAATTTATATTTTTGGCTCCATGAGAATGGACTGCTGATTTTTTTCCTTCAAATATACTCTGTAGAGCTCAATTTAAGTTCAGAGTCATGTCGCTATCTCGATTTTTCATCGAGATATGATTTTTTGCTCACGAGCATGATTTTTGCTTGAAAATGACGATTTTTTGTCAATTTTCAAACGAAAATCGCTCTTCTCCGAGTAAAAATCGCATAAGTAATGCATTTTTTTCTAGCCACTCAGTTTGATACGCTGAAAAGAAAAGAAAACACGTGCCAAAGTCTCAATTTATCGCGGGAATGCAATTTTCAACTTTTGATCACGAGTTGGAAAAAATCAGAGTTTTAACATGAATTTGTCGCGAAGAATTTATATTTTTGGGTCCATGAGAATGGACTGCTGATTTTGTTCCTTCAAATATACTCTGTGGAGCTCAATTTAAGCTCAGAGTCATGTCGCTATCTCGATTTTTCATCGAGATATGATTTTTTGCTCACGAGCATGATTTTTGCTTGAAAATGACGATTTTTCGTCAATTTTCAAACGAAAATCGCTCTTCTCCGAGTAAAAATCGCATAAATTATGCATTTTTTTCCAGCCACTCAGTTTGATACGCTGAAAAGAAGAGAAAACACGTGCCAAAGTCTCAGTTTATCGCGGGAATGCAATTTTCAACTTTTGATCACGAGTTGCAAAAAATCAATATTTTAACATGAATTTGTCGCGAAGAATTTATATTTTCATGCCACTGAGAGTTATCTGGAGCTCCCGGATACCGGATAGCTGGCAGCGATAAGAATTTCATGGGGCTCAGCGGAAAGATTTTCATGTGGCTCAGCGACAAGATTTTTATGTTGCTCAGCGACAAGATTTTCATGTCGCTGAGAGTTATTGTCGCTTTGCGATTGATCTAACGCCAGCGGCGATGTTAGTTATGCTACACAATAATTGGTTCCTTTCGAAGCAAAACTTGTCGCTGAGAGATATCCAAAGCTTCCGGATAACTCGCAGCGACAAAATTTTCATGTGGCTCAGCGACAAGATTTTTATGTCGCTGAGAGTTATTGTCGCTCCGCAATCAATATAATATGCCAGCGGCGATGTTAGTTATGCTCCACAATAATTGGTTCCTTTCGAAGCAAAACTTGTCGCTGCGAGATATCCAAAGCTTCCGGATAACTCTCAGCGACAAAATTTTCATGTGGCTCAGCGACAAGATTTTTATGCCACTGAGAGTTATATCTGGAGCCTCCGGATAGCTGGCAGCGATAAGTATTACACGTGGCCCAGCGGAAAGATTTTCATGTGGCTCAGCGACAAGTTTTTTATGTCGCTGAGAGTTATTGTCGCTCCGCAATCAATATAATATGCCAGCGGCGATGTTAGTTATGCTCCACAATAATTGGTTCCTTTCGAAGCAAAACTTGTCGCTGCGAGATATCCAAAGCTTCCGGATAACTCGCAGCGACAAAATTTTCATGTGGCTCAGCGACAAGATTTTTATGCCACTGAGAGTTATATCTGGAGCTTCCGGATAGCTGGCAGCGATAAGTATTACACGTGGCTCAGCGGAAAGATTTTCATGTGGCTCAGCGACAAGTTTTTTATGTCGCTGAGAGTTATTGTCGCTCCGCAATCAATATAATATGCCAGCGGCGATTTCAGATGTGCTGTAAATGAATAAAATTGTGGGCTTAGGAATAGGGCAATGGTTGTGAAGCATATTCTCCTGTCAATGGAGCATGTCGTTAATGCTACCTGCAAATTAGCATCAGTGAGGTTATGGCGAGCTGTCAGAGCTTTTAGCACATTATTCATCGCAAAGTCGGCAAAAAATGTCAACCCGTTCCAGCTATCTCTCTCACACTCGCGTCAATATCGGCCGTCAAAATATACACGATTGCTAGCGGAATTTTAGGTTATGATTTTCTAATTTTGACAATCTGACTTCCGAATGTTTCTATATTTATCACCGTGAAATTGAACGACACATGTATAAAGATATATTCGTGAACTGGCAACCAACAGGTGTTCCTCGGATGGGAACAGCTGGATATGTCGTCAGTCGCGACCAATCAGAAACACGATAGGAACATTGAGCCCTTTCTCTGTGTCGTATACATACACGCACGCACACTTCGATCAGCGCATAATTTTGCCCGTGCAAAGTTTTTCCTCAGCAATTATGGCATCAATCGTGTTGATTTATGGCTCAATCGAGGGGGGATAACGTAATTAGTCTTCAGTTCAAATTCCAGATCATGAAATTACCCCTGAGCTTCGTAATTCAAGAAAGTGTCCACCCCCACCGGCGAAATCGCTTTTCTTAGAGATAATATACTCGAGTGAGTCTCGGGCCAGCAGACGACGCTGTCAAATGTACTTGTCCCGAGACTCTGCCGAGTCTCTTGATAAGTGACATGCAGAAATAATATTTTTTGGTGAATTATAAAAAAAATGCAAACTACGTTCCTTTAGAGACGGAACAATGGTTATTTCCAACGTAGACTCTCGGAGTTGGATCGGTGATAGGTTCAATTGGATTGCCAATTTCCAAACTTCTTTGATGGTATGTAGGGTTCCTATTTCTTCGTAATAGATTCCAGGGGTGGTTCGTAATTTTTCCACGTGGAATTGGTCCATTGCTGTTGTCAAGGACAGCGAGATCGCATACCTGTAATGGTGTGCTCTATTAGCTTTCTTGAATATTTCGTGGGAAAGTTCTTATCATTTTGTATTTCGCTGTTGCCTAGTGGTGGATTTTGCTGACGTTATATCCGCCTAAGGTGCACTTGCACTGGGCTGCGAGTTTGACTCGTGAATTCGTCTGTCTTTTTCTGGATCACGGTCGGAGTCTGGGGTGTCTTTTTCTAAGATCTGTCCTCTCTGTCTGCTAATCTTTCCATAAAATCTCGCGCAGTGGTCTGTCGCTTCATTACCACTTCTATCGTCGTTGCTGTCACGTCTTCTTCACCTCCGTCACAAACGGTGAGTTTTTTTCGACAGAAATTTATTTTATTTACTTTTATTATTTATTTACTTATTATTTTATTTTATTTTATTTTCTTTTGTTATGATTTTTTTTTTCTTTTTCTTTTTCGAAATCTCCCTTTATTATTTTATTATTTTATTTTATTTTAATTTTTTTTTTTTTTTTTTTATATATATATATTTTGTTTCTTTTATTTTATTTTTCCCTTAATTTTTTATTTTGTATTTTGTGTTTTTCCAGAAAAATCATGTCCTTCCTGGGAAAACGGAACCGCACGGTGTCGTACGGCGCAATAGCGCATTGCTGGAGGGACGGCAAGTTTTGGTGGATGGTGAGTGTCGTATTTTTCATTATTATTAAATATTATTATTATTATATGTAATTTTTTTCGTTTCTTCTTCTTTTGTTATTATTTTATTTTGTTTATAATAGTTTGTTTTCGTTTTGTTTTTCAGAAAGTTCCCAAATCGGAGTATCAAGGGCCGATTAGTCAAGTATGGATGGCGCCGTTCATCGCGGCGGCTAAAGTCGCGAGGAACCGGCGTCGGGAGTGCGCCCTGGCGTGGGCGCGATTATGGCGGGAAGACCCGTGGTCCCTGGAAATCGACCTCTGGAACCCGGATGACGTTCCAGGGGATATTTTGGGGCTGCGTCGGCTGTTCATGATGCCCGCGTTTCCGGGCCCAGTGGCGGGCCCCTGCGACGACGAGTTGTGGGCGCTATTTGGCCCCGATCGCTTTCGTCTTCGACGTGTTTAAATGCGTGTTTAAATTTAAGTTTTGTGTTTTAAATTTCTTAAGGTTTCTTAAATTTCTTAATTAATTTTTGAATGTAACAATATACTTCGAAAATTTAATTTGTGTTTAAAAAAAATTTTTTTCTTTCTTCGTTCCTGCACCCTTTTTCCTGCCCTTATTTAGTTATAATTTATTTTAATTGAATTCGATTCAGTTATTCATCATTTTCTTTCACATTATTTAATTATTTTTTATTTTATTTCAATTTAATTTTTTGCCGTTATTATTTTATTACCTTTTATTTATTTATTTATTTATTTTTTTTTTTTTTTTATCTTTTCATTATTTTGGATTTATTTCTATTTGATTTTATTTTGAAATTTGTATTCATTTTTTTTTTTTTTTTTTTTTCAATTTTTTATTTCATTACTATTATTCCATCTCAATTTATTTTATCGTTATTATTTCTTTTCAATTTTTTTTTTTTTTTTTTCATTTTATTTTGAAATATTTTTGGAATATTTATCATTATTTTATCATTATTATTTTGTTGGATATTTTTATTTTAGTTTTTTCTTTCGATTCATTCTATTCATTGTTCATTTTATTTTTATCTTGTTTATCTTATTTCGTTCGTATTTTCTATTTCTTTGCGGGTTTTATATGTGCGGACGTCGCGAGTCCGTTTGCGAGCGTCAGCGTTTTTTTTTTTTTTTTTTGAATTTTTTTTTATTTCACGCGGGTACTCGCGTGTGCGATATGGGTCGGGTGTCGGCGGCCATATTGTCGGCGGCCATGTTGTCGGTCAATGGGCGACGTATAATTTAATGCGGTCTACGTGTACTCGCATTGTACGTCGTCCGCGGTTGATAATATAGTTCACGTCCGATTCTTTACTTTTTACCGTATAGGGCCCCGTCCACTTGGGGGTCAGCTTGGCTGATCTGCCTCGTCGCACCGTGGGATCGTGCAGGAGGACCTTGTCGCCAACGCGGTACTCTGGGTTACCGGCGGCTTTGTCCTTGCACTCTTTTGATTTTTCCTTTCGCGTAATTAATTGTTCCTTTGCGACTTGCCAAGTCGCTCGTAGCCGCTCCCGTAATTCGGCGACGTAATCGTCGTACGTGTATGTTGTACGGGGGGGCTGTTTAAGGGCTGTCGGTAAGTCCGCTCGTTTGCCGAAAACGAGTTCGTAGGGGGAATATTTGGTCGCGGTGTGGGGGGTGGTGTTGTACGTGAACATCGCGTACGGTAGCCACTCGTCCCAATCCGCTTGGTCTTCTTGGATGAAATTTTTTAAATATTCTGCTAAGGTGCGATGAGATCTTTCGAGGGCTCCGTTCGATTGCGGGTGATAAGCCGTCGTTTGAATCTTTTTTATCTGTAGGAGTTTGCACATTTCTTTAAACAGGTCGCTGAGAAAATTTGTCCCTTGATCCGATAAAATTGTTCGCGGGGTCCCGAATTTACAAATGATTTCGGTAATTAGACCCTTTGCGACTTCCTTTGCCTCCTGATTTTTTAAAGGTACGGCGGCGCTGTATTTTGTAAGCGCGTCTTGGAAGGTGAGAATGTATTTATTTCCTCTCTCTATTTCGGGTAAAGGTCCTACAATATCTACCGCACATTTTTCAAACGCTTGATCAGGGGTGTCGGTAATTACCATGGGTGCATCTTTTGTTCGCGTTAATTTATTTCGCTGACACTTATCGCATGCAGATACGTAGTCTTGGATCTCTTTTACCATTCCAGGCCACGTGTATTTCTCTCTTATTCTTTCTGTCATTCTTTTTATGCCTGGGTGTCCGCCGAGTGGAGTGTCGTGGTATTCTTTTAATATTATTTTTCTTTCCGTCTCGCTCGGGCACGCTCGTTCGTGGCTGGAGTCAGATGACTCGTCTTCGCTCTCGCTCTCTCCTTCGCCTGCCTCCGGAGATGCATTTTCTGCTGACAGCTGTTTCTTCTGTTTGTTTTCGCTCTGTCCTTCTTTGCGATCGCTCTGTTCTTTCGTGACGTCTTGGGGGGCGGAGCCTGTAGCGCATGATGGCCGCCGTTCCGCGACCTTGCGCGGCCTTCCCCGTCCTCGCTTCTCGGTCGAGTCGCGTTGCTCGGCGTGAGTCAGCATTATTTGATAGATTCTGCTGAGTGCATCCGCATTTGTATTCTTTTTTCCAGCTTTATACTGGATTTCGTACGTGTATTCCTCCAGTTTGATTCTCCATCGCATTAGCCTTGAACCTGGGTCTTTTACGTTAAAAAGCCAGGTGAGAGGTTTGTGATCGGTGACGATAATGAATTTCGTATCGTAAATGTATGGGCGAAATTGCATGACTGCCCAGACGATGGCTAACATTTCCCTTTCCGTGGTGGAATCCTTTCCGCTTTATTTAGGGTTCGGCTGGCGTAGCAAATAGGTAAATCTTCTCCTATTTTTCCTTGTGACAAAATTGCTCCGATTGCTTTATCCGAGGCGTCCGTGGTAATTACGAACGGCTTGGTGAAGTCTGGATATTGGAGAATCGGTGCTGCGCTCAGCGTTTCTTGGAGTCGTTCGAATGCTTGTTGTGCGCTCTCTGTCCACTCGAATTTTTTCTCCTTTTTTATGAGTTCTGTGAGTGGTTTGGCTAATTTTGAGAAATCTTGAATGAATTTTCGATAGTAGCCTGCAAGGCCCAAAAAGGATTGTACTTCCTTTACGTTTTTGGGGACTGGAAATGATTTTACAGCCTTTATTTTTTCAGGATCGGGTTTCACTCCCACTTCGGTGATGACGTGACCCAAATATTGTGTTTCTTTTCGCAGGAAATGGCATTTTTTCGGCTGAACTTTTAGGTTGGCTTCTCGTAGCCGGTCGAATACTTCTCGTAGTCGATCGTTGTGTTCTTCGAAGGATGATCCGTGGATAACGATGTCGTCGAGGTAGACGTAGCATTTTAATCCTTGTAGTCCGGCCAGGACCGCGTCCATCAGTCGTTGGAACGTCGGTGGGGCATTTTTGAGTCCGAAAGGCATGCGGTTGTATTCGTAGTGTCCCATGGGTGTCGAGAAGGCTGTTTTTTGTTTATCCTCCTCGGCCATTTGGATTTGGTGAAAACCAGAGGCGAGGTCGAGCGTGGTGAAATATTTTGCCCGACCCAATTGGTCTAAAATTTCGGAAATGTTGGGGAGGGGGTATGAATCTCCCTCTGTGACTTCGTTTAATTTCCGAAAATCCACTACGACCCGTTTGCGAATGTAGCCTTCGGCGTCGGCCTTTTTTGGAACGACCAGTAACGGCGCATTCCAGGGACTTTTGCTCGGACGTATGATTCCGTCTTTGAGCATTTCTTTTGCTTGTCTCATCACTTCTGCCTTGTGCGTTTCTGGCAACCGATATGGCCGTATATTTACCGGCACGGTGCCTTCCCGTGTGTGTATACGGTGTTTCACAAGATCCGTTATTCCTAGTATTTCTCCCTCGAGGTGAAATACGTCGGAATATTCGCTGCTAAATTCCCTTAGGAATTTTTCTTCCTCCGGATTGAGATGTGCTTGATTTCCCAATTCTTTCCAGAGTTTTTCCTGTCTTTCCTGTCTGCTTAATGCGTTGATTTCAGGAGTTTTTTCTTCCGGTTTGGTTTCCGGTGTGGACTCGTTTGGGAACTCTTCGATTTCCACGGTGGGCCGGTTTATTTCGACCTCTTCTTCCAGGGAGTTCCTCAGGACAATAGGGCATGCGAGTCCTGTTGTGACGGTATTTCCGCCCATAGTGATGCCTGGAGCTATTTTCGTGGCAATTACGCAACCTACTCTTGATTGCTTGTTTTTAGCGTAGTGCACGCTTTCGGAACGGGGTGGTAATTTCAGTTTCCCGTCTCCGTAGATTAGTGGTTCGGTGTGCCCGTACATCTTGATTGAACGGCCACCTAAAATGTCCACGTTGTGCTTCCTGATGAAATCCATTCCTAGGATTCCGTCGGTGCCGATTCCGATCGAGTCGTCGATGACAAAAAATCCATGGCGGATATTTACTGCTGGTGTTTCCAACACCAGGTCTACTTTGCATATGGCGTAGAATTTGTTTCCCCCGACCCCTTTCAGCTCAATCGTCTCGTTGTACGCCTTGGTGTCCGGGTGGATGGCACTTCTTTTTATTAAACAACACTGTGCCCCTGTATCTCCTTTGAGGGTGAGAACCTTCTCCCTAGCCTGGAGTGATGCGATGTAGAAATCGCTCGCCGAATCCTCGGGATTTATGGCTAGAATTTGGATACCTGCGTGGGTTACGTTCGACCCATTAATTTTGAGCTGACCTGTAGCTCGTTGCTCGGCAATGGTGCTGACGGTGAATTCTTGGCCGGCCTCGATGGAGCTGACCGTGAATGACCCAACTGTCGGTTTCTGGTCGTTCGACGTTTCACCTGTCGCGTTGCGGGAACCGTTGTTGCTTCCGTTGTTGCTTCCGTTGTTGTTTCGGTTGTAGTTACGAAATTTCCACGATTTCTTCCGGAATTCCCTTGCTGAGAATTGTTTTGGCTTTGTCCAGAACCGTTTTGGCTCTGATTTCGTTGCCTAAGCCTATTGCGACAATCTTTCCAGTGGTGTCCCGGTTTTTTGCAATAGGTGCAGGTTATTACTCCTATGTTACCTGTGGGAACGGGTAAATTGTTTCGTCCGTTCGACGGGTGCGAGCTTCGGCAGTCTTTGGCCGAATGCCCGGGTTTTTTGCACCTTTGGCAAAATTCTTGACGCCTCTCGGGGTGCGTCTGTTTCGATACTGATTCGTAGCCTTTTAAGACCGTTTCTCCATTCTGGGCCCCTTTTATGGCCGCGGTTAAATCTGGGTACCCTTTAGCTTTGACGAGAATTTGATACTCTTTTTTGAGTCCTCGTTCGAAATTGGATAACGCTAGTTTTCTTACGTAACGTTCTACCGCGAGTTTTTCCACTGGTGAAGATTCGGATTCTATACTTGCTTCTACTAGTTCCATTGTAAGAATTTGCAATCTTTTTCCAAAATCGGCTATGCTTTCATTGTGATTTTGTCTGCACGTGTGCATCTCTACTTGTAGAGCTTCTACGGTTCGTTTTGTCCCATATCGTTCCGTTAAGTGTTGTTGGAATTGTTTGAATGTTTCTATTTTTTTATAACGGACGTCTTCCCGTGCGTCGTCTGTCAGTTCTGTCGCAAGTACGAGTTTTAAAAGGATTGGTCTGTCACATTCGTCTACTAAACTATGAGCTATTTCGTACGCGTCAAGTAAACTTTTTGCGCGTCTAGGATTTTCTCCGTCGAAAACGGGAATTAAAGCTCGTGCCTCGTTTAAAGGCATGCCTCTTAATCTCCTTGGGGGAGGGGGCACGTTAGCGGGATCGTTATTTGAGGCACCAGCACCACCTGCGGGTGGGTCGATTTCGAGTACAGATTGGTCCGGCATATCGTCGTTATGATGTGGGATAATGGACAAAGAGAGATCTGGCAAATCGGTTCTATTGAAACTTTCGGTTTCTTCCGCGTCTCGAAAAGATTCTTCTGAATCAAGAGATTTGTCTAGTGACTCTGTGCTTTGCCTGCGCTTGATATTTTTGACTGACAGGGAATATTCTACCTTTGGGGGACGCGTAAAAATGAGATTACGATTGAAAAACGAGTCTAGGGATCGAGATATTGTACGTACGCCCGGTAATCTTAGACGATTTACGAGCTCGTCGTTGGACATGCGTAGGTGTTTGGTTCGCTATTTTCGCGACTGGTTTTGGCGGGTTACAAAAGAAATTGTTCCGTCACTTACAGTAAGATGGTCTGGTGGATCTGCATGCTGCTGCTGTTGGTTGATCTGCTAGCTCTCGAGTTTGGTGAATCTGCTTGGCTGATTGGTCCGCTCTTCGGGTTGACGGTTGTCGTTCTCGGGTTGTCGAGTTTGAACAGCTTTGGGCGCCCGTTGTCCTTGTCGACTTTTTCCGGATACTTGGCTGATGTCGTCCTTCTTTTGGCGTTGTGTGAAACTTCCTTTTCACCTCAGAGTTGTAGTCGAGTTCTTGAGTTGTGGCAATCCCACCGCTGCCACCAATGTTGTGCCCGTGCAAACCGTCACGTGGGGGCGAGTTTGCTTGGGACTGATTTATTCGGGATATTGCCAAGGTTGAGTTAAACTCCAACCCAATACTTTCAGTTTTAACGTCTAAGGTTTATTGTGGATAAGTTCGTTACAATTGAGTATAAGATGCCTCAAGACCAATCGGTGTTATTAATGATTTGATAATTTTGGTATCTGATCGCAGAGTGCCTGATTTGGGCGTTGCGTTCCCTTTTTATGAACTAGGGGTTTTCGAATGATTGTGGAGGTGGTATTAATTGGAGGTGGTAATTAATGGTGGTGGGCAGTCGATCGTTCGATGCCTTGGGGTTATTGTACAGGTGCATCGCGACGGTCGAGTGCTGAGTTTAATTGTCAGCGTTTTTGGTTTGGCCTCGAAGTTGGAGCAAAGTCCACGAGACTTGCTGAGGGATGCGTTTTTGAACGGCACGTGCACGACTTCCTGTCGCTGATTATAATATGATGGTTTTATGGAATTGGTTGCTATGCGGGCGCAACACTATACATTTCTAGTTACAAATATGTTGTAAATTTACAAAAATTTTGTAAAATTTGTAAATTTCTAGTTGAAAATTTTGTAAATTTACAACATATTTTCAACTAGAAATTCATAGGTATTCAATTACTAGTAAGTAAAATAGAAGAATCGGGAGAAAATCAATTGAAAAATTCGTGAAAAGTGAAAAAAATAATTTTAAGCACTTTGAAAATGTGTTTTTTTCTCGAATTTCAGTTTCAAAACGTTCAATTATTCAACTTCCCAATCATTTGCAACTTAACGAATAAATATTCGATGATTTAAATGACAATAAAGAATAATAAATTAACAACTTATACAGTTTAGCTCAATAATCCATGAAAATTCCATACTACCTCAACTTAAAAGCCCAATATCTCAAGAAACATCGATGTTAGCGATTTGGTGCTTGAATACTTTTTCGTAGGAAATTGAATCTCCTCCAAGTTTGTCATCCTTATTTTTTCTGTAGCTCTTGTCATTTACAAGATAGAGGTAAAAAAAACGAGAATTTCATGAAAAAATTGGGTTTAGTGACCCGTACGACCTCGCCAGTTCGAGTTACAATCACGTCACAATGGACACTTTTGTAGAGCATTCAATTATGAATAAATCGGTTTGTCGACCAAGATCGTACCTTAAAATGCCTCTGATCTGTAGAACTTTTAAGAAGAAAAATCGAACTTTACGTGTATTTTAAAGGGGAAATCATTGGACGCCTTGGGCGAGTACTTAAAATTAATATTAAGGGCTCAAATTTTCAGGGAATTTTCCTTAAGGTATTCCCCACAAAAATGCGAGACGGGAGTGAAAAAAAAAAATGTCGCCAAAAAAAAAGCACCCTAGTAGATATGGTGCTGAAGCAATGATTGCGAAACCAAATTTTCACAGTCGCAGCATATTTGCTGAAAACTTGATGGCTGTAGAATTACGAAATCTCGAAGTTAAATTCGACAAGCCCATTTATGTTGGCATGTGCATTTTAGATATTTCAAAAGCTTGTCTGTACAAATTTCATCACGAGTTTATGACACAAATGTATCATGATAAATGTAAGGTCGCTTATACAGATACTGATAGTTTAATATATTATATCGAGTGCGAGGATGTGTATAGTGATATGAAACGAAATCTCGATAAATTTGATACGAGCGACTACCCCCGCAATAATGTGTATAATATTCCACTTGTCAACAAAAAGGTTCCCGGTCTCATGAAAGATGAAAATAATGGAGCCATCATGACGGAGTTTGTGGGATTAAGATCGAAAATGTATGTAACACGCGTCGTGGGGAAAAAAGATGTGAAGAAGGCGAAGGGTGTTAAAAGCAACGTTGTTTCAAAGACTATAAATTTCGATGATTATCTGAGATACTTGAATGAGGAGGTTGAAGTGACGCGTTGCCAGTCGTCAATTCGATCGACATTACATCAAGTGTACACCATCTCAGAAACGAAACTTGCTCTTAGCCCACATGATGACAAGCGGTATATTATACCCGGGACTGTGGAAACCCTGCCATGGGGCCACTATAGTATTCCTCGGTGACAGAATCTATTCGGGGAAAGTGTGTGTGACGGGCCATCTGTACATTTTCATGTAATGAAGATCTCTTTCTCTACAACCATCACTCGTTTCCATTTTTTTTTTCAGAGCGAAAAGTTGACCTGCTTTACCGTCTGACAGGATGGGGTTACGGAAAAAAAATGGACAGACTTTTTTCACACTCGTTTATTGTTTTGCAAATCATTCTTGCTTATCCAACTATTGTGGGTGTTGTCAAAACCGAGCCATTTTACAAATAGTTTCTGCCCGCGTCTTCTCAAAATTTTTTCCACGAGATATATATCGGGATACTTGACTCGAAGTAACTCTAGTTCATAAAAGCCGCCGGCAATCGGTTCATATTTATGGTCTTTCAAATTATACGTTACGGGATTGGTTTTTTTCACTTGATAAATTGTAAATATTTCCGTCGTCCAGTTTGGTGTATAACCTTTTTCGAATACACTCTTATATTTACTAATGCGTACTTTATCGCCAATTTGAAATTTGGGTAGTTTCCTGACCACCTTACGTCCGTTGAAAACATCGTGGAGCAATTGTTTTTCATTACCAGCATTAACATTTTTTGGTTTCATTTTAATAGTATGTGATATTTAAATAAGCTTACACGAGGATTATGGGGTTTACAAGACGAAATTTTGAGCAACCGTTTCACTTTATTATAAATCGATGGATAATGAATGAATATAAATTTTTCAACAAGACGTTATCTGCTCTTCGGTTCAAAATAAATTATCCGCACGCAAAATTTGCTCTTTGATTCAAAATAAATTATTCACACGCTAACACGCAGAGATTTCGTTTCACTCACACACGCACTCATTCAACGCTCGCAAAATCTAATACGTTCGATATATATTTAAAAATATCACGAGAAATATTTAATTGTGTAAATTGGAATTATATTATGATTTCGTAGACTCAGTTCATACTGATAGAATTAAATCAAGACAGATGATGAGATGATGAGATGAATTTATTATGCCCAAGACGGATCCAGAGGGCAAATGAAAATTAGAGTGTAGAATACATTTCATACATTATCAAAAAATACACTCTTACATAGATATAAATTTGAAAAGCCGAGAGTGAAAAATAACATAAAATTACATAAGAAGTAGGAGAAGAATAAAAATAAATAAAAAAAAATAAAAAAATTTAAAAAAAATAAAAAAGTGAAACGTAGCACACACACACACCCAGAATAACCAATAGAATCAAATAAAGAACAAAATAAAGAAATAAAAAATAAAATTAAAATTAAAATTAAAAACGCACGCAGTATAAACTAATTGTAAGAATATGAAAACCGAGAAGAGCAAAAACACACGCCCGCAAAAAACTGGCACGGAAAATGAACACAAAAATAAATATGTAAATAAAATAAAAAATAAAAAATAAAATAAAAATAAAAATAAAAATAAAAACAAAAATAAACAATAAATCCAAAACAGAAATAAAAATGAAAATGAAAATAAAACGCCCGCACGCAAAAAATCACAAAAGGTCGAAGAATTACACGCACGCACACAAAAATATCGACGCTCAAAATGAAGAGACTTCAAAAGAAATAATGAAAAATACAGAAATAAAAACAAAAATAAAACCAAAAGAAAAATAGAACAAGAATAAAAATAAAATAAAGAAAAAGAATAAAAATAAAATAAAGAAAAAGAATCGCACGCACGCCTCAAGTCACCCAGCCTGAACAACGCCGCCCTCGATCGAGAAAAGATATGAAAATAGTTTCGTCTTAAACACCGGAAGAGATGAGACACTAGAAATCGACACAGGAAGAGAATGCCAGAAATAAACTGCTGCTAAATGAAAAGAATTCTGCAAGGTAGCCGTTCGACGTAAAGGGATGTGGAAAATGGGTACAGTCTCGTGATTACGAATTGGTCGTTCAGCCTGATGGGCACGAGGAAAAAGATCAATCAGGTAGGAAGGAGCATTGCCATGTAAGATCTTATGAGTTTGGACACCGAGAAAGTATAGGTGCCTCGATGCAACCGAGAGCCATCCGAGCCTCCTACGAAACGGAGTTATATGTTCATCACGTCTTAACGAAAAAATAAAACGTATGCAAGAATTCATTAGCCGCTGTAGTTTCAGATTCTGCTCATCCGTCAAGTCAATGACTACTAAGCAGCAATAATCAAAAATTGGAAAAATGACTGACGTAACGAGCAAAACCCTGAGATCATAGGACAATGACTTAGCATGATATTTAAGCTTGTAAAGAGCAAAGTTGCCTTTTTGTAAAGTGCTGACAATTTGCTTGTGCCATGACAAATTTGACGACATTATAACCCCTGAATTTTTAGCTTCAGAAACATACGGTAAAGTCACAGTTCCAACCACGATAGGAGGTAACAGACGATAATCCAGCTGACTGACGTAAGACCTACTGCCCTGGATGAGAACTTTCGTTTTATCTAAGTTGAGTTTGAGTCCATTTTCTATAGCATACCGCGCAATAACACCCACGTCGTGGGCGATATGTGCCAGGCCCTCATCCAATTTTGCCGGGAGACAACTCAGATAAATCTGTGTGTCGTCAGCAAAAATCATATGTTTTGTGTAGAGCGAATTATCGCCAATATCATTAATGAACAGTGTAAACAAAAGTGGGCCTAGAACCGACCCTTGTGGAACCCCCATTGTTGTTGTCAGCCAGCGGGAGCACCGCCCATCCCCATCCACCACCGCTTGTGAGCGATCCGTCAGATACGCAAAAATCCACTTCAACGCCGTAATTCCAAAGCCAAGTTTACGCAATTTTGTAAGCAATAAAATATGGGAGACAGTATCAAACGCTTTGCTGAAATCAAAGAGAACGAGTATTGTTAGCATCCTATCATCAACCGCCTGACGGACATCATGACCGATCTTCAGCAAAGCAGTCTGAGTACTGTACCCCTTTCGATAACCCGATTGAAAACCACTCAATAAGCCGTGCGTGAACAGATACTGCGTGATTTGATCGTGTGCAAGTCGTTCAAGAATTTTCGAAAGCTCACACAAATTTGCCACTGGACGACAATCCGATTCCGAACGAGGTGGATTGACCTTGAGCAATGGTCTAATGAAGGCTCGTTTCCAGGAAGAGGGAAAGTAACAGGAAGAGAAGCTATTATTAAAAAGTACTACTAGAAGCGGTGCTAGCACCGGCTCGGCCGCTTTAAGGGCAAATAACGAAAGCCCGTCGAGGCCTTCGCCAAGTCCAGAATTGGTCGCATTCAAAAGACGTTGAATCGCATCTAGAGATACCGCCGAGAATTCAAATTCGTGCAGGACTGGACCGATCTTTTCCACTTCTTCCAGAAAAAGGAGATAATCACATGGTTCAGAAACATTGGAAATCCCCGCAAAAAATGTATTAAGTTGATCAGGCGTGAAGTAAGTAAAGGACGACAGTTGTTAAGGCTTTGTAAGACCATGTCTAGATAGCTCTTTCCATAAAGACGCAGCATCACGGCAACGAGCAAATTTATTCAAATAGTATTCATTTTTCGCAGACCTAATATCAGCCGAGAGTTTGTTTCTGACTTGTTTAAAGATCGCGTAACCCAAGATTGATCCAGAACGCTTCGCACGCTTGTACAAGGCATTTTTTCCCCTAATTCTCGCCTTCAACCCTTCCGTAAGCCAAGGCGTAGCCAATCGTCGAACAGTGAAAGTGCGAAACGGTGCATGCGCATTGAAAGCATCAATAATTGCAACTTGGATTCTAGTGGATAGGCTATCGATTTCATGCATAGTTGATGGACTAGATATTAAGGCAACATCGCGCCAACAAACATCATCTCTTGAAAATGACAAATATGAAGCCACATTAAAATTCTTGGTAGATCTACGCGTAATAGTACGCTCAACAATGGGTGGCGTTGAGAAATCATACCGTAATTCTAGATAATCATGACCGGCAATAAACGGCACATCCGATTTATTAAGAAAAGAAATTTTACTCATGTCATCAACAATAAAAACATCTAAAACCGAATCTGATCCAGCCTGATGATAAGTCGCATCAGTTTCCAGAATGAAAAGAGAGAGAGAGAGACGATACCAGTTCTCTCAGAAACGATGCCTCGTAATTAGTACTGCGTAGATTACAATTTAAATCGCCACAAATAATAATATTTTTATACCCAAAAGAATGGCGATTGAACGCCTGAGTGAATTCATTAAACGACAAACCCTTTGGTCTTCTGTAAATATTAGCCAGTAGAAGCGATTCGCTTGTAGACGATCGCAACTCAAGGATCATAAACTCAGGTGCATTTAAAACAAGGCCCTCTGAGATAGCGAGGATATTAAATTTGAGCGAGTTATGGACGTAACAAGTGACCCCACCACCCCGGGCTAGCCGTCGATCATTTCTAATAATCGAATATAGATCAAGTTTGACAAGCTCATCAAAAACCCTCGAGTGCAACCATGTTTCTGACACTGCAACTACATGAAACGATTTTTTCAACACAAAGGACCTTAAAAGATCGATATGCCCTAACAAAGAGTTAGCATTAAAGTGCAGTACACTCAGAGTAGTTTGACAGCTAGCAGTGGGAGTAGCAGTATCGATATTCGCCGCTGGGATCGCCAGATCCAGTCAAACGAGTTTATCAAGGTCCGACTCTGTCTCAATCCGAATTGGCGCAGCACCCTCGACTTTCCTCACCAAAATTCTACCAGAATTGACCCAAACATATTTATAACCGCACTGCTTTGCCTTTGCCTTGACATTTTTCAATAGCTTATAAATTTCCGGGGGCAAGAATTCGTTTACATAGATTTGGCCCGGTGCATCAATATCAAAAACATCTTTTATCAATAAATCACGTTTTTCCCGTTTTTTCTGAATGATGTGATCCCGCACAGCAGTCGACCTCAGCGCAACGATCAGACGGTCATGCCGCGGGCGATCCTCTCCCGGAGCATCACTAGGACGACCAATAACTCTCAGAGAATTATTCACTACACTCTTGACGTTCAACACATCGTCGTAATACTTCGATACTCCAAGCGCAGCAAACACTTGTTCCACCAAGACGTTCGGTGAATCGGCAGCAGAAAGAGGCGTGCCATTGATCACAAGTTCAGTGGAGAAATGCGTCGACGAATAATTTGAGTAATTTGAATTTGGATAACCCTTTTCCAAGTTCTCAACTCGCCGTTTTAGCCCATCATTCTGAGCCTTTAATTGAGTCGACAAAGCTGAGACATCGGAAACTTCCGATTGCACCAATGCTACTGTATCAGCCAACGACTCATAGGACGATCTGAGACGCTTCACTTCCTCTCCAACCTTGTTGATTTTCGCATTCGTCGTCGCTGAGCTCGCTTTGATTTCCTGCATAATGTCAGCTAGAGTTAAAGTGTCAGCTGAATGCATGGTCCTGCGCCTAGTCACAGGAGGAGACTCAGATACAACCTCATCGCAGTCATCACAACAAAAAGCATGAGAATCCTTAAGGTCGTCCATGTCGCGCTTAAACTCATCCGCCGCACATATCCGATGGAATAATCCGTGACAATCACCAGAGCATCCGAGCGTATCTGCCCGCCTTACCGGTCTTCTGCAAATCCCGCACTTGTTCGACATGGTAAAATAGAAATATTCGTCCAGGAAATAAAAATAAAAATCGTTTCCAATTGAAATAAAAGTGCTTAGTCGAAATGCTTCTTAATGACGTGGTAAAATAAAAATATTCGTCCGGTAAATAAAAATAAAAATCGTCTCCAGTTAAAATAAAAGTGCTTGGTCGAAATGCTTCTAAATGACAGCATCAAAATTTATACAGCAAGTTTATATGTCAGACGAAAAGCTCAACACTCGGCGTCTCAGCTGATACGGAAATATATATATAAATATATATATAGGCTCGGGCGCGTTACGGAATCATTTAATACAGGAGCGAAGAAATTAAAAGTCTTTACGTCACACTTGTTATTGAACCTGAGCTCTCTGGTATCCGATAGTGTAGCGATGCGAGCAATAACAAGTTTACATAGACGTCGCCGACCGCCGAAAAGCGGGGGAATTAGCTGTATTAAGGAATGTACGGTGTCAACAGCAGGCAGTCCATACGCACAAACACACACACACACACGTTAGCACGGTACGTCGAGACGTTGACGTCACGGAGCCACGAAAATATGGCCTCCAAGCTGGCACAAATAGTCAATTTAATATGGCCAAAATCACCGAAAACCAAATCTCTAAAACGCCAGTCCGTGCTACTTTGGTGCAGTGAACGAAGAGCACAAGAATCACAGAGCACGATAAAAAACTTGCGCACGAAGGATTTTCCGATTATCAAAGTCGATACGCACATACACACACACACGTTAGAACGGCACGTCGTCGCGGTGACGTCACAGAGGCACGAAAATATGGCCTCCCAGCTGGCACAAATAGTCAATTTAATATGGCCAAAATCACCGAGAACCAAATCTCCAAAACGCCAGTCCGTGCCGCATCAGTGCAGTGAACGAAGAGCCCAAAAAATAACAGAGCACGATAAAAAGTCACGCACGAAGGATTTTCAGAGTTATACGTAAATATAATCGTGGGAAATACAAACTGTTACCACAGATTATAATCACTACCCGCGCATGCGCCACCTCGACGTCCCGGCACAACGTCTCAGATTAACGGCTCACAGAGACAAAGTTTCATCAAAGATCTTTTAATTTCACATTTGCACAGTACTATAGGCAACAAAAAAGCCTGGTTTCAACTCAAACTATAAGATGCACTTTTTCGACCATACTCTCAGAAAAAAAAACAGCACTCAAGTCGGTAAAATAAGTCAGAAACAGTATAATTGAGGAGCGACCAGTGACACACGTCTATCCTGTCGAGAGATCGCCAGAACAGAGAGAGAGAGAGAGAGAGAGAGAGAGAGAGAGAGATATTGGACAAAAAAGACTTATCTGGTGTCGTGATGTTAACAATTAGACGACCAGTCTAATTATTTCGAGAGCGACGACGGAAGAGCTGCTCGAGGTCCTTCGGGCCTCGTTTATATATCCTTTCCACCTCTCGTGGAGATCGTGGAAATTTCCTCCTCTCTTCGAAATTTGATTTTTCTCGATCGGGGGAAATTGACCGAAGTCGAGATGCTTATGTACAAGTACGATGTTTAGTATCAAGAGTCGCGGCAGCGGCTCGACGCCAAGTTTAAAAGAAAAGCGTAGCGCGCGAGCCGGCCGTACTCTTATATACAGTAAAATAGGCATTTTATGACGTCACAGAAACTTTAAATCGTTCTCACAGGAGAACGGGTTGAGGGAAAAATCTCATATTAGATTTGAATTTTCTATGATTTTTTATCTTTCGAATGGTCCTTGGTAGAACAAAATCCGTTCAGCCAATCCAGAGAAATCTAACATTGAAGATTTTGGACGCGAGGTTTGGGATCCCTTCTGTTTCTTAGAGTCAGAAAGGCGTAAGTTATCTGCGCAGGCGCTTGGACATACGCCCTTACGTGCCTGGTGGACATTTTCGGCCCGTGACGTCACCCGCCCCGCTAAACGTGGTATCCCCACTCTTTGCGCGCCACTGAGCGAGAGAGACAGACTATATCGGGCCTCTCTTTCCGTATGGTTTTCGTTGTTTAGCTACCATGGTTTTCGTTGTCTAGCTATCATGGTTTTTGTTGTCAAGGTACACGGCTCCATGGTTTTTGTTGTCTAGGTATATTTCTCCATGGTTTTCGATGGGTAGGTATATTTCTCCATGGTTTTTGTTGTCTCTGTATATTTCTCCATGGTTTTTGTTGTCTCTGTATATTTCTCCATGGTTTTCGATGTCTAGGTCGACGGCTTCGTGGTTTTCGTTGTCAAGGTACACGGCTCCATGGTTTCTGATGTCTAGGTATATTTCTCGATGGTTTTCGATGTGTAGGTATATTTCTCCATGGTTTTCGTTGTCTCTGTATATTTCTCCATGGTTTTCGATGTCTAAGTATATTTCTCCATGGTTTTCGATGGCTAGGAATGTTTCTCCATAGTTTTCGATGTCTAGGTCGTCGGCTCCATGGTTTTCGGTGTCTAGGTCCACGGCTTCATGGTTTTTGATGTCTAGGTATATTTCTCCATGGTTTTCGATGTCTAGGTCGTCGGCTCCATGGTTTTCGGTGTCTAGGTCCACGGCTCCATGGTTTTTGTTGTCTAGGTATATTTCTCCATGGTTTTCGACGTGTAGGTATGGTTTTTGTTGTCTGGGTATATTTCTCCATGGTTTTCGTTGTCTCTGTATATTTCTCCATGGTTTTCCATGCCTAGGTATATTTCTTCATGGTTTTCGATGTCTAGGTCGACGGCTCCATGGTTTTCGTTGTCAAGGTACACGGCTCCATGGTTTTTTATGTCTAGGTATGTTTCTCCATGGTTTTTGATCGCTAGGTTCATGGCTCCATGGTTTTCGATGTCTAGGTCGACGGCTTCATGGTTTTCGACGTGTAGGTATGGTTTTTGTTGTCTGGGTATATTTCTCCATGGTTTTTGTTGTCTCTGTATATTTCTCCATGGTTTTTGATCGCTAGGTTCATGGCTCCATGGTTTTCGATGTCTAGGTCGACGGCTTCATGGTTTTCGACGTCTAGGTATATTTCTCCATGGTTTTCGATGTCTAGGTCGACGGCTTCATGGTTTTCGATGTTTAGGTATATTTCTCCATGGTTTTCGATGCCTAGGTATATTTCTTCATGGTTTTCGATGTCTAGGTATATTTCTTCAAGGTTTTTGCTGTCTAGGTATATTTCTCCATGGTTTTCGATGCCTAGGTATATTTCTCCATGGTTTTCGGTGTCTAGGTCCACGGCTCCATGGTTTTTGTTGTCTCTGTATATTTCTCCATGGTTTTCGATGCCTAGGTATATTTCTTCATGGTTTTCGATGTCTAAGTATATTTCTTCATGGTTTTCGATGTCTAAGTATATTTCTCCATGGTTTTCGATGTCTAGGTCGTCGGCTCCATGGTTTTCGGTGTCTAGGTCCACGGCTCCATGGTTTTCGGTGTCTAGGTCCATGGCTTCATGGTTTTCGGTGTCTAGGTCCACGGCTTCATGGTTTTCGGTGTCTAGGTCCACGGCTCCATGGTTTTCGATGTCTAGGTATATTTCCCCATGGTTTTCGATTTCTAGGTATATTTCTTCACGGTTTTTGATGTCTAGGTATATTTCTCCATGGTTTTCGTCGGCTTTGTATATTTTTTCATGGTTTTCGATGCTTAGGTATATTTCTTCATGGTTTTCGATGTCTAGGTATATTTATTCATGGTTTTTGCTGTCTAGGCATATTTCTCCATGGTTTTAGTTGTCTCTGTATATTTCTCCATGGTTTTCGATGTCTAGGTCCACGGCTCTATAGTTTTCGATGTCAAGGTATATTTCTCCATTGTTTCCGATGGCTAGGTATATTTCCCCATGGTTTTCGATGTCTAGGTCCACGGCTCCATGGTTTTTGATGTCTAGGTATATTTTTCCATGGTTTTCGATGTCTAGGTCCACGGTTCCATGGTTTTTGATGTCTAGGTCCATTCCTTCATGGGTTTCGGTGTCTAGGTCCACGGCTCCATGGTTTTTGATGTCATTTGTTTTTCATCTCAAAAATCAAAATCTTCTTCATTCAAATTTCGGCAACATAAAAAATATTTATCAGACTTTATGATTGAAGGGGTTGACCGGGGGTTGCCACGGAAGTTTTTGACCTTTGCACGGTAACCTTATTTTATTAAAACTTTCCGGTGACGTGGGGTCATAAATCACCCCAGTTTTAAAAACTCCCTGTCTCTTCTAAAATTCAATGAAAATGATCCACCTTGGGCTTATTCTTTTCGTTTTTTAATGCAGGATCACGTGAGCCTGGGGCAATTTCGCTCGGAGTCAAAAAATAAGCCAAAAATGCAATAAAACGATTAAAAAACGGGAGAACGAAGGGAGAAAGGGCACGAGGGAGAAGGGTGAAGTCTCGTCAGGACTTTTTTGAGGGATTGACGAAGAGTCTTGACGGAATTTTTTAAGGCGCTCACCAGTGGTCTCGAACGTGGTTTCTTAAGAGTTAGTTAATATTTACTAAACTCAGAGTCTCGTCACTATGGTTTTAAGGGATTAACGAAGAGTCTGGACGACAATTTCGAAAGGGTTAACCAAGGCTCTTAATGGGAGTTTTTAAGGGATTAACCACGAATCTCGCCAGGAGTTTTTGAAGGGATTGGTCAAGAGTCTGGACTAGAATTTTGAAGGGGTTTATCATGACCCTCGCCGATATATTTTGAAGGGATTTGCGGAAGCGGTGTCGACGGAAGTTTTTCAAGGCATTGAGTGGAAGCGTCCAGAGACTTTTTTTATGGGATTCATAAAGAATCTCGCCGCGACTTTTTCAAAAGATTCATCGAGATTCTAGTCGAGACTTGTTTTAACAGATCGACCAAGAATCGTGCCAAGACTTTTTTAAGGGATTAGTCAAGAGTCTGGATGGGATTTTTTAAAGAGTCGACAAAAAGTCTTGACGAGATTTTTGCAACAGACTAGCCAAGGGTAGACGAGCTTTTTTAAGGGATTGACTAAGGGCCTCACTGAGGTTTCATTGAGAGATTGACCACGAGTCTCTTCGTGGTTTCCTTGAGGGATTGAACAAGGTTCTCGATGAGAGTTTTTTAAGTCTTTGATCATGACTGTTGTCGAGATATTTAAAGGAATTTACCAGGGGTGTCGACAGAAGTTTTTGAAGAGATTTATTTTATTTCAAGAATAACCAACCAGAACAAATAATGCCTCTATAATTACAAAAAAATGTTGATGAATATCCCGCTTTTCAAAAAGAAGAGAAATCCGTGGAAAAATACTTTTGAAAAGTAAAAAAAGAACGCCAATTTTAAAAGATCGCAACCTCAGTAGAAAAATAATTACTCAATTTTCTTCATATCACTTTGACATAAAAAACAATTTAGATTTACAAAATGTAATGCATTTTTCCTTCCCTACGAACGATATTTTGAAATTCCCCAAAATTTTCTCAAAAACTCTCAAGCTCAATCGACAAAAAGAAATGAAATCATTGCAACATAGCCAAGAATTAAAAAAATAATGAATAGCTACATTTCACAGGGAAACATGTGCAACCTCAATACATTTTGTGTATTTAAGGGTCTGCAAAGGCTCTACAAAAAAATGCAAAAAATTGGCGTGCATGGTTAACTAAAAAAGCCCGGAAAGATAAAGAATCAATTTAAGGGAGAGGCGGACAAACTTGAACAACTGCCTAAAATAGAATTTCCGTTTTTCATCTGAAAAATCGAAATCGTTTTCATTCAAATCTCGTCAAGATAAAAAAACATTTATCAGATTGCATGGAATGAAATTTTTTAAAAGTTTCGTTCCCCTTGGCTCTCCAGACTTTGAAAAATGATTATTAATTGTGCAAAGAGGAGAGATTTTTGTTTAATATGGAAATAGGAAATATCACCATAATAGGAAATAGGAAATAGGAAATTTGGAATAATATGGAATTATCATCGCGGAAAGAGAACAGAAAAAACAGCGAACGTTTAGAATTTCGGAGGATGTTCCATTCCCCATTACATGACGTCATAATGCTACTTTGCGCGTGCATGCGGAAACTTCTAATAAGAACAGTGACGCAGACCTTCGCCGAACTTTTTTAGTTAACCATGCACGCCAATTTTTTGCATTTTTTTGTAGAGCCTTTGCAGACCCTTAAATACACAAAATGTATTGAGGTTGCACATGTTTCCCTGTGAAATGTAGCTATTCATTATTTTTTTAATTCTTGGCTATGTTGCAATGATTTCATTTCTTTTTGTCGATTGAGCTTGAGAGTTTTTGAGAAAATTTTGGGGAATTTCAAAATATCGTTCGTAGGGAAGGAAAAATGCATTACATTTTGTAAATCTAAATTGTTTTTTATGTCAAAGTGATATGAAGAAAATTGAGTAATTATTTTTCTACTGAGGTTGCGATCTTTTAAAATTGGCGTTCTTTTTTTACTTTTCAAAAGTATTGTTATACTCGGCGATTAACGTATCAAGAATATCAATCCATTTCCAGTTTCCACGAAAACTGAATTGAATCCACATTTTGTTTTTGAGAGTACGGTTAAAGCGTTCACAAATTGATGCTTTCATAATGCTAAAAGTAGAATACATGTGAATATCAAATTTTTTCATCAACGCCTTAAAGTTTGAATTATAAAATTCTTTTCCACGATCGACATGTAGGTTTCTCGGTATGCGTCCCTCGGCGAGTATTGACTCCATTGCGGCAGCAACATCTTTACCACTCTTTGATTTCAATGGTTTGGCCCAGGCAAATTTGGAAAAAATGTCGATGACGGTGAGGAGAAATTTATGGTTAGAGTTGTAATGCCCATAAGATGACATATCGACGAGATCAGCTTGCCACGTCTCATCCAGACCACGAATATCCACATGTCGGCGCGGATAATTTGGTCGGGCTTGTTTATGCATCTCCTCTACCACAGCACGTTTCTTCGCAATCATTTCTTCTTCACTATGGTATATTTGTCTTTCTCTGCAGGTATACGTGACGGATCGCGCTTAATCGTCATTTTCACATATGGGTTGGTTTCCTCTATTTGCTTCAACAGAGAATTGAAGATATTGTTTTGGACGGGTGGGCTTCGAAACTTTTCGCTCTGGTGCACCGTTCTTCAAATTCTGCACTTCCTCACGAAGCGTAGCGATCTCGACACGCAATTTATTTTCAAGAGCTGATATTTTTAGCTCGAGATCATTCAAATAGTTTCTCAACACAAACAAGTTGACTGCGTCGTAAAGTTGTGTTGCATCACCGACGTTACACACCCGTTTTGTCGCTATATCATAATGACCATCTGTCGTAGTCTTAAATCCAACTCCAGGTTTACCGGGAGGACCCGATGAAGCACTAGCATTCAACGACCGTCCAAACACATCGACCGTCATTCTAAGAATGTATGAAAAATGTGACTCCAGCTGCTTAATAAATTATTCTCGCTTCACGCAATTCCTCAATTATGGAAATGATTTCGTTGGAATGTGAGGAGTTTCCAGCAGCTTGCGATGCAAGTAGTATGCGAAGACGATCCACTAGCTCGTTTGGATCATCCCAATGAACATATGTGACATCTTTCCCCGTCACTTTGTACTCTGGTATGAAGCCTCCGCCTTTATGCGCGCTATGGTGCGTCACAATTTTTGATATATAAGTTTTAAACTTGTAAGAATTATTTTGACGCACTGCACTCTTGGGCTTGTAATTCTTTCTATGGGCATTGGTGTTAATTACAATTTTTTTATAATTCGCCAAATCGGGTGGAGCCAAATATTCCAGTTTAGGTGCTTTTTTAAATAGCAGCTCGACCAAGCCAACACTTCTGGGATATCGTTGATTACCTACATAAATGTAATCACTTTTGAAATGGATCGGTGAATCACCAATCATCAGTTTATCACCAGCGAGGTTTCTCACTCCATATGACACGTCGAGGCTTTTCTTTCCATTACTACGCAGCAGAGTTAGATATTCATATATTAAATCGTCAACGTCTTTATTCGGGTTCTCATCATCGCCCGTTGACCACCCATCATCATTTCCAGCATAACTGTCTTCTTGACTCGAAAAAGTGTTGTCGATGGTTTTATCGAGAAAAATGTTTTGCAACGAATTATCCTGCATGTGATCAAATTCGACATGTTCATCCTTTTCTTCTTGCTGCTGCTGCTCCTCCTCCTTCTCCTCCTCCTCCTTCTTGATATGCATTTTTTCATCTTTAATTTCTCGCTTCAGGTTCTTTTTGTATGAAACCAACTCTTCTAATGGCTCAGTGATTGGTTTGAATACATTTTGCATTTTCTGCTGCGTTGTATCACGATCACTCTTCAACATTCGATGTTCCGTCTAATTGCATCACTTGCCTTGGCAAGTTCAAACAACACATTTTTTTCTCTCAAAATTTCTTCGCTCTTCATGTTGCTGTTTACACGAGCAGGCCTGAACTTAAACTGTTTCTCTCAACGCAGAGAGCCATCATTTATCATTGACACTGAGAAATGTATCGAAACCCTTTCTATATCTCCCTGAATTTATCTCACTATCTTTGTCGATCGTTATGAATCCATACCTATCAGACTTCCAGCACTCTATATACATAAAAGAACGCCAATTTTAAAAGATCGCAACCTCAGTAGAAAAATAATTACTCAATTTTCTTCATATCACTTTGACATAAAAAACAATTTAGATTTACAAAATGTAATGCATTTTTCCTTCCCTACGAACGATATTTTGAAATTCCCCAAAATTTTCTCAAAAACTCTCAAGCTCAATCGACAAAAAGAAATGAAATCATTGCAACATAGCCAAGAATTAAAAAAATAATGAATAGCTACATTTCACAGGGAAACATGTGCAACCTCAATACATTTTGTGTATTTAAGGGTCTGCAAAGGCTCTACAAAAAAATGCAAAAAATTGGCGTGCATGGTTAACTAAAAAAGTTCGGCGAAGGTCTGCGTCACTGTTCTTATTAGAAGTTTCCGCATGCACGCGCAAAGTAGCATTATGACGTCATGTAATGGGGAATGGAACATCCTCCGAAATTCTAAACGTTCGCTGTTTTTTCTGTTCTCTTTCCGCGATGATAATTCCATATTATTCCAAATTTCCTATTTCCTATTTCCTATTATGGTGATATTTCCTATTTCCATATTAAACAAAAATCTCTCCTCTTTGCACAATTAATAATCATTTTTCAAAGTCTGGAGAGCCAAGGGGAACGAAACTTTTAAAAAATTTCATTCCATGCAATCTGATAAATGTTTTTTTATCTTGACGAGATTTGAATGAAAACGATTTCGATTTTTCAGATGAAAAACGGAAATTCTATTTTAGGCAGTTGTTCAAGTTTGTCCGCCTCTCCCTTAAATTGATTCTTTATCTTTCCGGGCTTTTTTAGTTAACCATGCACGCCAATTTTTTGCATTTTTTTGTAGAGCCTTTGCAGACCCTTAAATACACAAAATGTATTGAGGTTGCACATGTTTCCCTGTGAAATGTAGCTATTCATTATTTTTTTAATTCTTGGCTATGTTGCAATGATTTCATTTCTTTTTGTCGATTGAGCTTGAGAGTTTTTGAGAAAATTTTGGGGAATTTCAAAATATCGTTCGTAGGGAAGGAAAAATGCATTACATTTTGTAAATCTAAATTGTTTTTTATGTCAAAGTGATATGAAGAAAATTGAGTAATTATTTTTCTACTGAGGTTGCGATCTTTTAAAATTGGCGTTCTTTTTTTACTTTTCAAAAGTATTTTTCCACGGATTTCTCTTCTTTTTGAAAAGCGGGATATTCATCAACATTTTTTTGTAATTATAGAGGCATTATTTGTTCTGGTTGGTTATTCTTGAAATAAAATAAATCTCTTCAAAAACTTCTGTCGACACCCCTGGTAAATTCCTTTAAATATCTCGACAACAGTCATGATCAAAGACTTAAAAAACTCTCATCGAGAACCTTGTTCAATCCCTCAAGGAAACCACGAAGAGACTCGTGGTCAATCTCTCAATGAAACCTCAGTGAGGCCCTTAGTCAATCCCTTAAAAAAGCTCGTCTACCCTTGGCTAGTCTGTTGCAAAAATCTCGTCAAGACTTTTTGTCGACTCTTTAAAAAATCCCATCCAGACTCTTGACTAATCCCTTAAAAAAGTCTTGGCACGATTCTTGGTCGATCTGTTGAAACAAGTCTCGACTAGAATCTCGATGAATCTTTTGAAAAAGTCGCGGCGAGATTCTTTATGAATCCCATAAAAAAAGTCTCTGGACGCTTCCACTCAATGCCTTGAAAAACTTCCGTCGACACCGCTTCCGCAAATCCCTTCAAAATATATCGGCGAGGGTCATGATAAACCCCTTCAAAATTCTAGTCCAGACTCTTGACCAATCCCTTCAAAAACTCCTGGCGAGATTCGTGGTTAATCCCTTAAAAACTCCCATTAAGAGCCTTGGTTAACCCTTTCGAAATTGTCGTCCAGACTCTTCGTTAATCCCTTAAAACCATAGTGACGAGACTCTGAGTTTAGTAAATATTAACTAACTCTTAAGAAACCACGTTCGAGACCACTGGTGAGCGCCTTAAAAAATTCCGTCAAGACTCTTCGTCAATCCCTCAAAAAAGTCCTGACGAGACTTCACCCTTCTCCCTCGTGCCCTTTCTCCCTTCGTTCTCCCGTTTTTTAATCGTTTTATTGCATTTTTGGCTTATTTTTTGACTCCGAGCGAAATTGCCCCAGGCTCACGTGATCCTGCATTAAAAAACGAAAAGAATAAGCCCAAGGTGGATCATTTTCATTGAATTTTAGAAGAGACAGGGAGTTTTTAAAACTGGGGTGATTTATGACCCCACGTCACCGGAAAGTTTTAATAAAATAAGGTTACCGTGCAAAGGTCAAAAACTTCCGTGGCAACCCCCGGTCAACCCCTTCAATCATAAAGTCTGATAAATATTTTTTATGTTGCCGAAATTTGAATGAAGAAGATTTTGATTTTTGAGATGAAAAACAAATGACATCAAAAACCATGGAGCCGTGGACCTAGACACCGAAACCCATGAAGGAATGGACCTAGACATCAAAAACCATGGAACCGTGGACCTAGACATCGAAAACCATGGAAAAATATACCTAGACATCAAAAACCATGGAGCCGTGGACCTAGACATCGAAAACCATGGGGAAATATACCTAGCCATCGGAAACAATGGAGAAATATACCTTGACATCGAAAACTATAGAGCCGTGGACCTAGACATCGAAAACCATGGAGAAATATACAGAGACAACTAAAACCATGGAGAAATATGCCTAGACAGCAAAAACCATGAATAAATATACCTAGACATCGAAAACCATGAAGAAATATACCTAAGCATCGAAAACCATGAAAAAATATACAAAGCCGACGAAAACCATGGAGAAATATACCTAGACATCAAAAACCGTGAAGAAATATACCTAGAAATCGAAAACCATGGGGAAATATACCTAGACATCGAAAACCATGGAGCCGTGGACCTAGACACCGAAAACCATGAAGCCGTGGACCTAGACACCGAAAACCATGAAGCCATGGACCTAGACACCGAAAACCATGGAGCCGTGGACCTAGACACCGAAAACCATGGAGCCGACGACCTAGACATCGAAAACCATGGAGAAATATACTTAGACATCGAAAACCATGAAGAAATATACTTAGACATCGAAAACCATGAAGAAATATACCTAGGCATCGAAAACCATGGAGAAATATACAGAGACAACAAAAACCATGGAGCCGTGGACCTAGACACCGAAAACCATGGAGAAATATACCTAGGCATCGAAAACCATGGAGAAATATACCTAGACAGCAAAAACCTTGAAGAAATATACCTAGACATCGAAAACCATGAAGAAATATACCTAGGCATCGAAAACCATGGAGAAATATACCTAAACATCGAAAACCATGAAGCCGTCGACCTAGACATCGAAAACCATGGAGAAATATACCTAGACGTCGAAAACCATGAAGCCGTCGACCTAGACATCGAAAACCATGGAGCCATGAACCTAGCGATCAAAAACCATGGAGAAATATACAGAGACAACAAAAACCATGGAGAAATATACCCAGACAACAAAAACCATACCTACACGTCGAAAACCATGAAGCCGTCGACCTAGACATCGAAAACCATGGAGCCATGAACCTAGCGATCAAAAACCATGGAGAAACATACCTAGACATAAAAAACCATGGAGCCGTGTACCTTGACAACGAAAACCATGGAGCCGTCGACCTAGACATCGAAAACCATGAAGAAATATACCTAGGCATGGAAAACCATGGAGAAATATACAGAGACAACGAAAACCATGGAGAAATATACCCAGACAACAAAAACCATACCTACACGTCGAAAACCATGGAGAAATATACCTAGACAACAAAAACCATGGAGCCGTGGACCTAGACACCGAAAACCATGGAGCCGACGACCTAGACATCGAAAACCATGGAGAAATATACCTAGACATCAAAAACCATGAAGCCGTGGACCTAGACACCGAAAACCATGGAGCCGACGACCTAGACATCGAAAACTATGGAGAAACATTCCTAGCCATCGAAAACCATGGAGAAATATACTTAGACATCGAAAACCATGGAGAAATATACAGAGACAACGAAAACCATGGAGAAATATACCTACACATCGAAAACCATCGAGAAATATACCTAGACATCAGAAACCATGGAGCCGTGTACCTTGACAACGAAAACCACGAAGCCGTCGACCTAGACATCGAAAACCATGGAGAAATATACAGAGACAACAAAAACCATGGAGAAATATACAGAGACAACAAAAACCATGGAGAAATATACCTACCCATCGAAAACCATGGAGAAATATACCTAGACAACAAAAACCATGGAGCCGTGTACCTTGACAACAAAAACCATGATAGCTAGACAACGAAAACCATGGTAGCTAAACAACGAAAACCATACGGAAAGAGAGGCCCGATATAGTCTGTCTCTCTCGCTCAGTGGCGCGCAAAGAGTGGGGATACCACGTTTAGCGGGGCGGGTGACGTCACGGGCCGAAAATGTCCACCAGGCACGTAAGGGCGTATGTCCAAGCGCCTGCGCAGATAACTTACGCCTTTCTGACTCTAAGAAACAGAAGGGATCCCAAACCTCGCGTCCAAAATCTTCAATGTTAGATTTCTCTGGATTGGCTGAACGGATTTTGTTCTACCAAGGACCATTCGAAAGATAAAAAATCATAGAAAATTCAAATCTAATATGAGATTTTTCCCTCAACCCGTTCTCCTGTGAGAACGATTTAAAGTTTCTGTGACGTCATAAAATGCCTATTTTACTGTATATAAGAGTACGGCCGGCTCGCGCGCTACGCTTTTCTTTTAAACTTGGCGTCGAGCCGCTGCCGCGACTCTTGACCTGAAAAAAAACCAATCCTCCCTTAAAAAGCTATTTGTTGGAATCCGCCCTGAGAAAAAAACCAATTCTCCCCTAAAAAGCTATGAGCGAACCGTTCGTGAAAAAAAAGTGTTTAAAAAATTTTTTTTAACCATTCCTCTTCCAAAAAATATCAAGCAAAAAAGTTAAACAAAAATTTCAATCTTGCCAAAAATCTGCAACCTATAATATTTCAATGCCTCCAAAAACAACAGTTCTCAGGAAAAATTCGTGTTATAAAACTCAACAAAAAAATACTACAGCTAATGTACAGCAAGTTATCAGAACCCCACGAAAAAAATTTATTGGTTAAATTCAGATTGCAACAAAATGGGATAATTATTGTCTCACAAAAAGTTACTAAATAAACTGAGATCTACGCGTACATGCCTAAGCACGTCAAGCTTTGTAACACTCTACTCGAACCACAACCAAATTTATTTCCAACCTCCTTGCAGTGTCGGTAAGCGAAAGCGCTATCAGCGCAACGGCAATTTAAGAAACTAAAATTTTGAATTGTAATTATCACGGAGCTTTAAAGTAGAAAAATTTTGAAGTATAGTAAAGTGTTTTTTGGTTGGCAACAATTCGATAAAAGTTTAGCATTGTATCTTGAGCGGATACGCACAGAGTACTTGTCCGGCCCGAAAAATTTTCGTCAAAGCTCTTTTATGAGTGAAAAATGAAAGTAATCAAAGTTTGTGATCTTAGACATAATTTCCATCATTCATCCGCATCCATTCGAAACTCAAACCAACCAATACTCAAGTAGTTTACACAGCCCTTTCTTTCGTACACGTTGCAATTGTTAGATATTGGCCTTTGTACAACGGTCGCTTCTAATTTCGAATTAGAAATTAACGAATTTACCCAAAAATTCTGTGACGTTAGGAACCGACTTCATAAAACCGTGACGAGCGTGCAAATGTGCACACGTAGCCAGAAAATTTTTCGGGCCGGACAAGTACTCTGTGCGTATCCGCTCAAGATACAATGCTAAACTTTTATCGAATTGTTGCCAATCAAAAAACACTTTACTATACTTCAAAATTTTTCTACTTTAAAGCTCCGTGATAATTACAATTCAAAATTTTAGTTTCTTAAATTGCCGTTGCGCTGATAGCGCTTTCGCTTACCGACACTGCAAGGAGGTTGGAAATAAATTTGGTTGTGGTTCGAGTAGAGTGTTACAAAGCTTGACGTGCTTAGGCATGTACGCGTAGATCTCAGTTTATTTAGTAACTTTTTGTGAGACAATAATTATCCCATTTTGTTGCAATCTGAATTTAACCAATAAATTTTTTTCGTGGGGTTCTGATAACTTGCTGTACATTAGCTGTAGTATTTTTTTGTTGAGTTTTATTACACGAATTTTTCCTGAGAACTGTTGTTTTTGGAGGCATTGAAATATTATAGGTTGCAGATTTTTGGCAAGATTGAAATTTTTGTTTAACTTTTTTGCTTGATATTTTTGGAAGAGGAATGGTTAAAAAAAATTTTTTAAACACTTTTTTTTCACGAACGGATCGCTCATAGCTTTTTAGGGGAGAATTGGTTTTTTTCTCAGGGCGGATTCCAACAAATAGCTTTTTAAGGGAGGATTGGTTTTTTTTCAGGGGGGATTTCAACAAAGACAACTATTCGGACGAAGTAAATGTACTTGTCTCAACTTTTTTTACAGCACATGTGCTGTTTTTGCCCGGGATTTGTTGACTTTTTTTGAAGTATTTATCGTTCATCAATCAATTGTATGTATTTGTATATGCACACAACATGAGGTTCCAAAAAAAGTCGCAATGTTTCGAATATCGCGTCAGACTGTTTTGAACGTATCATTACTACCGAAGTGACGGACCAACATCGCCGTATTGAAAGAGGATATCTACATGGGATATGCATAGTACAAAATGTTGTAAAAGTTCTCTTTAAAACGGTAAAATTAAAACAATCGTCCCTTTTTATCTAGACTCTAAGCAATAGTTACTCTACAAACAATCAGAGGTATTTATCCCTCGTACAAGGAAGAGAGGGAGATACGAATATGCGTCTATGGAATCCTCTTGTTGTTGACTTATCTTTTAGTCTGCTCCAAGAAAAACATATAACTGTTTTTCCTGTTTTTCTGTTTTTTTAACTGTTTTTCAAAAATCCATGAAGAAGGACCACTTCTTAACATACTTGTGTAATGACCTCGAAAAACGGTTTCACCTTTATGAAATACGGCACTTTGAACTTTGTACTTCTGCCCACAAATAGCAATTATGGCGGACGGAACACCTTTGATACTATAATCAAATTTAGAAACTGTTGAACTTTCTTTATTCGCTGACATTATTGAAAGTTGTAGAATAACAACATGTTTAGCAGCTAATACACTCGTTTTCGATGTAAGTTTGTCTACATTCCCGCATGAATTACATTGTCCCTCAATAGGACGCCATTGAGTCAAAGTATGTTCAATTATTTCCTGCAACGTTAAAACTTTTTGAACACGTGGTATAGTCAGAACCAGTATATTATTTGATAGCTCGCTTGTGGTTGTGTATTGACAGTCTTGGCATCGAATTTTAATAGACAATTGATGTTCAACAGTATGCTTGACGATAGCGGATTTACCGCATATGCCCATGAAAAATTTAGACGCGTCATGCTGTTTTTTTTTCAATGAATGATTCACCAACATATTCTCGCACGGCGAAAGCGCTTGATAATTTGTTTCGTTCTACGTAGGCACGAAGCAGAAGTGTTATTGCACTTTCTTCAGCTTTGCTACGTCCTTTTAGTTCTTCTCTGAGAGGTTGGCAATGGAACATGCAATGTATGATGGCATTGGCGTAACATGAAACACCATCTACGTTCGCAAGACCGTTAATGCACCAGACACTTGTTTCCCTGTTAGCCTGAGGTTCCTGACATTCCTGAACGTTTTTGGGTATTGCCCAAATCAAATCTGGAACTTTCGGAGCTCGCTGTTTAGAAAATGTTATGAGCGCAAGGTCTGGTCGATACTCCTGCCTCAAACGATTATATTCAATTACAGCTAATTCATCAGCTTTTACAGAATGGGGATCAAAATTTATTAAATGTAGTCCTTCTAGGGTAGTTACACGTGACAAGGCCACGT
Organism: Diadegma fenestrale; assembly: GCA_037043255.1. Classification (NCBI taxonomy): domain Eukaryota; kingdom Metazoa; phylum Arthropoda; class Insecta; order Hymenoptera; family Ichneumonidae; genus Diadegma; species Diadegma fenestrale. The sequence continues at coordinate 59,033 of JAYDYC010000043.1, read as the reverse complement.
AAACTTGTCCGCAAGTGAATATAGAGTTACCCGCATCAATAACAGCATTCTTTAAACTCAATCCCTGGCTCTTGTGAATAGTAATGCCATAGCTCAAACACAAGGGAAATTGTTTGCGTAGTACATAAATTCCATCCATTATCTGAAACTTGACGTGTTCGGGAATTGAGTGCATACAAATTGCCGGGATGTTAGGGATCGTGCCGACGTTAGAAAGAAAGGTTGTTTTAAGACGCGATTGTTAGCGCGGGGATCCGCTTGTCGAGTTTATTTTACAGAATTGAGATTTACAGAGTTTTTATGTACAAATTGCACCCTTGATAGCGGGTGAAAGACGCGGTTGGACAAATGATTGCGGTACTTAATGTTAAGATTGCGGTGTAGCAATCGTCGGATCTCGCGCACTGATTTTATTGATCTCGCGGCTTAATCACGACGTGGATGCGGGGCCTGTGTGGAACTTGTGACACACGTGGCTCGGCCCGACCACGCAGTGAGAAAAGGAGTTTGGTAAAAATGCGATGTAGACAAGGGGGAGTCGATTGCGCCTAATGCGCCAATCGAGCGGGATTAACGAGTGCAGAAGGCACACGTTCGCGATGCATTAATGTCACGCGGACATTATGCGGGTGAAGTTACACGAAATGGCTGCCATGCTCGGCAGCAGCGTGCTACCGAGCATGGCCACACGCGAAGAATAGATAACGAGACCAGCGACGATGTGCCGCTGATCACGTTCGATGACGAATAGAGAGAATTTTGGGCGCTCTCGCACGCCGATAGGCACGAGGATCGACAGATCCTGCGCACCGAGGCGAAACGAGAGCGTCCGCGAGGTGCTGCCCCGGAGCGGGCCGATAAGGCAGCTAGCTCCGAGTTTTTGGAGAGGCGGAATCCTGAACATTCTCCCGCCATCAGCACGGAGTGGTGATGTTATAGTGAAGGATGACGTCCTCGGCGGTGATTGAAGGTCTCGATGTTCTGGAAGTTCTCGATGGTCTTGAAGATCTCGATGGTCTCGAAGATCTCGATGTTCTCGATGATCTCGAAGCGGAAGCGGCGAGAGCTTCGCGGTGCGTTGTTTCCTCGGCTTCGCGACGGCCTTGGAGGAAGTGGTGGTGACCTAAACAGTCTCTGCAACAATAAAGATCAATTTGGAATGTCACAGGGCGTTGCGTTTGGGATTCGCAGAGAGCGATTCCCGGACGAGCTTCGGGTACGGAGAAGTCGTCTGCGATGAGGCGAGTGGTTGACGAGGCCACTCTTCAGGCGGTTGCGTCATCCACGGTGGTCCCGTCCACGATGGTAGATGAACTCGGAGTTGTTGAGTGCTGAGGCCGTTGGCAAGGCCATGAGCACGGTTGGAAGTGCCAGGACTTCGTTTCCACGGAGCGAGTGGAGCGAGCAGCATGCGGTTCCTGACGTAATCTTCCTTGTGAAGCTGGTGCCTTGATCCACGAAAGAGGGCTTGAGGGTCCGTCCACAGTGAGTCGTTGTTAGTAGCTGCGGAGCGGTTGGATTTCGTCTGATGAATTGCGTGTAGCAGCGCTGCTGGGCGTTCTAACCTCGGGATGGTTAGTTGTTTAGGCGGTGCGACTTTCGTCTTGTACAAACGAGAGTTTATTTGGCGCCAGTGGACGGGGAGTTGGCTATGATGTAGCCGACAGCGAACATCGCGAGTTGCGATGCATCAGGGAAGCCATGGAGTTCAGCGGTGGAATTGCTCCACGTGCTGAACCATCTGGTGGAATCGTTTTCTTGGCCAAGAATTGTAGATCTTCTCTGATGAGCGGCCACCTTGAACCATGGTTGGTGGCTGTGATTCGTCCCAGCTGATTTTGTGGTCGCAGTTCGAGTGGAGAATCCGTCCTCGAATGGCGGCTGGGTTGATGTGGTCGTGTGGATCAATTATCTGCGCTACTTCAGATAATGTTCGGCGCTTCGTGATTGCGTGAAGTTATGGAGAGTCGCGCTGCGAAATGCGTTCGTCAGCTCGACCGTTCCATTTTTTGCCCGACTGGTTTGGTTGAGCAATCGTCGATGATGTTGTTGTTGCCTTGCTTGTTGATGATGCCTGGTGCGATTGCGAATTTGCGAGCGGGAATTGCTCCCGCGTGGCACAGTTCGTTGAGTTCGTGGGTGGAAACCCGTGAGGATGAGCTCACCTTGAAGCGGATGATGGTGTGCTCACCTCGAAGCGGAGAGTTCGATGATTCTCTGCAGATGCGAACCACTTGATTTCTGATCGGGTGAATAATTGTTCACGACGAACGATGAGTTTTTGGACGAGCTGTTCCGAGATGAATGCTTGTTCGGATCTCGGATGGACGAGTGCACGTACTCTCGTAGTTTCGGATGCTGACGAGAGACGAATGCGTGTACTGTGGCAAGCAGCGTTGATGCGTGATTGCAGGTCACGCAAGCTTGTTGCGGGCAAGGCTCGGAAGCGTTTGACGATTGCGCTGACTCCCGCGTTGGAGTCCTCGACGTTGATTTGGGCTTGCTCGTGGAGGCAGCGCCGGGCTGGCGTCTGCGTTCCTCGAAGAGCATGATTGCGTGACGAATCACGAAATGTTTTTGCGAACCTCCGCTGTACGGAAGCTTGATGAGTGCAGGCAGACGTTGATGTGCACGGTCAACGGTGTAGTTGCTTCGTTGAGTTCGAGTGCTTGCGCTCTAACGGTGAGGAACTCTTCGAGTTCAGGGAGCTCGGGTGCTCGGACGATGAGCCAAGCGAATTTTCCTGAGCCTCCCGCGTAGCGTTGTCTAGATGGCTGAAGGCCGATGTCTAGATTGTTGGCGGACCGTTGTCTACGACGACCTTGGGCGTTGTTCGACTGGACCTTGATTTCAGCGCGATGAATGCTGGGTGAACTACACGGACGTTGAACGCGCGGCGCGGCGCCGAGCTCGAGAAAATTGCGATCGAAATTTCGTGAGCAGCGGCGAACGCGAAGTTCACGCGGGAACTAGTCGAAATTTCGGAAACCGCGGCGAGCGCGAAGTCCACGCGGGGACTGGTCGAAATTTTGGAAAACGCGGCGAGCGCGAAGTCCACGCGGGGACTAGTCGACGTAAACTCGAAGAACTTAGACATGAGCGTGTAAGTTCGAGTTAAATTTGCCAGTTTGAGAAATTGGCAAAAGCGTTTTGAATTTCTGTAGACGAGAAGCGTCGCACAGACGCGTGAGGAGATGGCGGACGATCTCTCGACTCACGCTGAACGCGCACACGCGACGCGCCGAACTTGACGAGCACGAAATGGCGACACACGAGCTGGGTGAGCGCGAACTCGCGACGTGTTAACAGAGTGCGCGCGAACTCGTAACGTACGAACTGGGTGCGCACGAACTCGCGTGGCATGAACCCGATTGGCGGGCGCGAATTATGATTTAAATTGAACGAAAGTCAATTAACTGTTGCGCGCGGCGTGTTTCGATACGGGTTTCGCGAAAATGTTTCGCAAAACTGCGCGAACTTAAGAGAGATTGCGAGCTCTCTTCGCGAGACTGCCTTTAGACGAGAAGCGTCACGCGGAAAGGCAGCGGAAATCGGCGATCGGAGTCTCGAGGAACAGAGCTCGAGAGCGACGTGCCCACGGGGGCACTGGCACGTGCACGCGCGCACACGCGAGGCGGGAAACGCGGTTGAAGACCGCGTGGTCAAGAGTCACTCCCGCGATTTGCACGAATCGCCGTGAATCGCGGGGAAGATTGAAAACGAAGAACACTTCACTGGAAGCTCGCGAAGATTGTAAGAAATCGCGAACTCACCAGAAAGGGCGCGAGAACGTTGCGTCGTGTGGCGAACCAGGGTCGACGACGACTTCGGGCGTCGAGCGACCAGACGGCGGGTTCGATATCTTGCACGCGGGCAGAAGTTACGCGGCGCGCACACGAAAAGCGAATCACACGACACAACCACGCGGAAAAGACTCGAGGCAAAGTCGTGCTACGCGAGGAGAGCACGACACTGCTCAAAATGGCGGGCGCTGACTCGAAAATCGATATCGAGTGCGAAAATTGCTCGAAGGCACCGAGCAACGCGGTCGCGCACGCGCGACGACAGGCGCGACGCGAGACAGTGCGACGAGAGTGCGAAGACCACCCAAAATGGCGATCTTAGGCTTGAGTGCCGGGATCGAGCGCGAAAGTTGCTCGATGGCACTGGGCGTCGCGCGGACGAACACACGCGACGAAAGGCGCGACACGAAACTGCGAGACGTGAGTGCGAAAACCACACGAAATGGCGGTTTTAGGTTCGAGTGCAGACATCGAGCGCGAAAATTGCTCGAAGGCACTGAGCGACGCGGTCGAGCACACACGTAGCGGGAAAAACTCACGAAAACGCGATGGACAGTCGCGGAGTTACGCGTCGCACGTTGGAACGGGCGAAAGATGAAAATCGAAAATAAATGATTCGCGAAAATGATATAACTCGCGAACACTGCGAAAAATCCTCGAGAATGAGAAGCGAAACGCGATCGATCGCGATCGCGGCGCGAGACACGTGCCGGCATGGTCGAAACGAAAATTTCGTTGAGTGGCCAACGACTGTCGCAGAGTGCAGCGGTTGGCCACGGCGGCGCAAGCGAAGAGTCTGAAGTGACCGAGCGCGGCACAGTTGTTGGCCGCTTGGACTGGCCAAGTTGCCACGCGGTCTCGCGGTGCACAAATTTTTCACTCGGCTAGCGAACTTTTCACACACGCACCAACACTCGCGAATTTACAATTGGCACGATCCGGCTCGAAGGACCAATGTTCGGGAATTGAGTGCATACAAATTGCCGGGATGTTAGGGATCGTGCCGACGTTAGAAAGAAAGGTTGTTTTAAGACGCGATTGTTAGCGCGGGGATCCGCTTGTCGAGTTTATTTTACAGAATTGAGATTTACAGAGTTTTTATGTACAAATTGCACCCTTGATAGCGGGTGAAAGACGCGGTTGGACAAATGATTGCGGTACTTAATGTTAAGATTGCGGTGTAGCAATCGTCGGATCTCGCGCACTGATTTTATTGATCTCGCGGCTCAATCACGACGTGGATGCGGGGCCTGTGTGGAACTTGTGACACACGTGGCTCGGCCCGACCACGCAGTGAGAAAAGGAGTTTGGTAAAAATGCGATGTAGACAAGGGGGAGTCGATTGCGCCTAATGCGCCAATCGAGCGGGATTAACGAGTGCAGAAGGCACACGTTCGCGATGCATTAATGTCACGCGGACATTATGCGGGTGAAGTTACATGAAATGGCTGCCATGCTCGGCAGCAGCGTGCTACCGAGCATGGCCACACGCGAAGAATAGATAACGAGACCAGCGACGATGTGCCGCTGATCACGTTCGATGTCGAATAGAGAGAATTTTGGGCGCTCTCGCACGCCGATAGGCACGAGGATCGACAGATCCTGCGCACCGAGGCGAAACGAGAGCGTCCGCGAGGTGCTGCCCCGGAGCGGGCCGATAAGGCAGCTAGCTCCGAGTTTTTGGAGAGGCGGAATCCTGAACATGACGCTTACCCGCTCTATTTCATACTCTAATCCCGTTGTCAATATAATTTTTACTCTATCCACATCATTCGTGTCAAGTGCGCGAGAAAAAGAAATGATTTTACCAATTGTACCATTAACCAATCCTAATGTAACATCGATGTTTCGCCTGAGCATAATTTTGGCTCCTAATTTAACGGTTATACGAGTTGCAAGACCAGCCGTTCGAGAACTATCCTCATCGTCACGGGCCAAAAGCTTTGCGGCTTTTGATTTGTTGTAAGGGGCACAATCAATATCATCGCGCGCCATCAATATTATTTCTTCCGATGGTATACCATTTAACATAGCTTCATTCAGGACATCGCACAAATGACGTGTTGCTAATAGACAAACACTGTCCGCTGGTAATTTGTCAATGTAAGTGCATAATTCCTGTATTCTTTCTCGAAACTCTATAGATGTAAAATTAATTTTCCTCGAATTCAGAATATTGGCATCTGATGCTGTCAAAAATCCTAAACGAATCCTAGAGAGCATTTCTCGATACGATGAATCATTTTTTTGACGCATATTGATTGTCAGTTCATCGTAACTGAATAAGCTGGCCCAAATTTCAGCACTTCCTAAGGATTCCAACAGCTGTCCAGCTTTAGATGTAGAAAGTTTAATAAAAGCTGGGTCTTGCCGCACTGGTGGCAATTGAAGAAGATCGCCAAACAATAATACGTGCTTCTTACCGAACCAGCCATCATCAACATTAGAGGTATTGAAAATTTCTGTCAATCGAAGATGTATATGTAGTAACGTTATATTCGATATCATAGATACTTCGTCAATAATAATAAGCGAGACGTTTTTTAATTGATCACGAATTATTTTTAGGACTATGTCAGAAAGTTCCTTATATTTGGGTGTCTGACCGTGCTCTTTTCTTTTTTCTGTATCTTTTCCGAGAGTCTGCTTCATCCAAAACCTAATTGCGTCTATCAAGAAACTTTTTCCGGTGCCTCCTGGTCCACTCACAAATAACCTAAGATTGCCGTTTTCAGACTTAATAGTATGTGTAACCTTATCAAATATGCGCTTTTGATCCGTATTCAACTCTGAAATCATTTGAGTAAGATTAACGTCAACAACATCGTGTTTATCACCCATGTCAACGAAATCTTTCATAGCCTCATCAGCTTCAATTGGAACGCAGCCAATGTCATCGTTATTATCGGTGACATTTTCATCTTGTTCCACATTTTCAGCGATTTGCTTCTCTATAAGCTCTTTCGCACATTCGAAATTCTTCTGGATTTCGGCTAGTTTCTCATGATACTGTAGGGCATCAGTAAGTTGTGATTCCTTCGACAAAAATGATTCTGCATAGGTATCACATCCATTTTTAAGTTCAACCGTATCTCTCCATGGTTGAAAAAGAAATAACAAAGCAAAGAAATATTTTTCTGGTTGAGTTTTTACATCGTACTTGAAATGATTAATTAAATAACCTCTTCCACGACGTTTCAAAAACTTTCCATCACCTAGTCTATAATACTCAACTTCGTCTTTTGGTTTAGTGAAAGCTATATCGTACCACTTTGCAAAATCGTATAAATTAGTTTCGTTCAATTGCACGGGTCTTGTTGGATAATAAAAATCTACCAAATCACGATAAAAAATATCTGTTGAATTTTCATCCATATCTTTAATTTCTTTATAAGACTTTAATCTTCGCGTTCTTACCATATCTACCTTTACCCATCTCACAGTTGTTAAAGGATCCGTACCATATAACGGAAATCCTAAGAGAGTGTCAGCGGCTTCAGGAGCACCGCATTCTCTATTGCACAACATGCGTAAAGCCACATTCCAAAGACGACTCATTAATGATTTTGTAGAATTTATTCTTTCAAAAATTTCGGTCGCATAACTTTTCTCAGCTTTGGATATATATTTAGTGCAATACCATGTTAGCACGGATGACTTTTCTCCAACAAATTGTAAGTCCATGTTGCCCTCCCAAGCTGTAAGTATTACGGGGTTATAGTCATTGATACACGCTTCTTTCTGGGATCTCGGAAGATCATACAATCTGCTTCTAGGTTTTAATTGTTTCCTACCAGCCACGGAAACGGCAACATCTCTCATAATGAGTGTATCGCTCACAGGTCGGGGGAAACCAAAACGACAAGCTCGAGTAGTACGGTTTTTCTTTTTTTTAATGCGCAGACAATAACTATTATGGTGATGATTTTGATGAGTCATAACACGACGATACAATGTCGGTGATTCATCTTTCTGAGGTATTCTACAAGTAACATATCTGGAAATAAAGTTCGCAACATCTTCAGTTGAAGATACTTCAAGAATTGGTGCGTCTTTTATCCATATTAATAAATGAAAATGTTGAGTTCCTCGAGTTTGATATTCACGTCTCCAAAAATAATGAATTACTTCTCCAATTGGATTTGATTTCGAGCAAATAAAATCTAGCATCGCTCGGAATTTATTGTCCATAAATCTTGAGACAGATACAGGGTCTGCGGCAATTAGAGAATTATCCGATGCGTTTGTCATTGTAGGATTCACTTCACGTAAATATTCTATCAAATCTGACCACAGATATTCACTTGGACTTAATGTGAGAAACCACGTAGCGGGGCCATAATGCTGAATCATACAGTTCAGATCTGACCTAGGCTTGCGCCAATACTGTTCCGTATTTCGAAGCCGCCCAAATATTGTATCCAGATTTTCTTCAAGCTCGCCTTTTGATAACTTTTCTAAATAAGAACCAGCGGTGCATCGGTAATGTGCGTTTGTAACATTCATTTTGTGAAATATACCACTATTCAACTGACGAATGTTACTGTCATTTAATAAAAAGAATAAATACTGCTGATTGAGCCTGAATCGAGGATGCCTTGACATGAGTCTCAACTTAATATACTCAAATTCAGTAAGACGAACTACCCTCTCTTCACGTTGTCCATTGATACCATACGGGTACAAGGATGGGTAACATTTCAAGTCGAGGGCCTTATAACGAAAATCTAGTGCCAAGTCTTCGACTTTTAACATTTGATAAAGTTCAGTTGCTGATTTATTTTGTTTACTAGTATACATTGGATGAATAGTAAACTCTTCATAATAAGTGTCTTAAGTCATAATAACTGTCTAAAGGTTCATTAGTTTTTAGCTTTTCATTAGCGTCTTTTTCCCTCGTCAATTGACGCTCTTTGACATTTCCTGTATTTTCATTCGTTTGAATGTCGATTTCAGCCTGTGGAATTTCATCCGTCTGAATCAGTTCATCAACACATTTCTCCTCCAAAACACTTTCGTCGGCCAACGCCTCTCCCTCAAGTTTGAATTCAGTATCTGCAATCAATTGATCTAAAAGTAAATCAGAAGACTTTGGCAACTTGATCTCACTGTATAATGGATTATGTTCTTTAAGCCACTGAAGAACCCTGAATATTTTCGACACATTTACCAAATTCTCCCACACCACTTTGGATTTTGTGGGAATTCCCCGTACTAATATGTACAATTCGTGTTCTAGATTAAGTGGTTCTGTTGCAGGACAAATCTTTTTGAGCGTTTCTTCAATGGGCAAAGGCAAATGAAATGTTCTCCCTATAATCTTTTTATTCATCACTCTATTGGGCATGTTTTTCTTTGCAACTGTGCCCATTTTTTGAACTACTTGAAATGCTTTCGCTCTTTGGATAAGTATTTTCTCGTAATCATTGAGGTCAAACATAACTTCAGGAACCTCTCCCACATCAAGATTATTCAAAATGCAAGTTGGTGGTAACTTGCCTGAACGAAATTTATCAAGACAATAATAACAGACGTATGCACATTCTGCGCCTCTATGTTCAATATACTCCATTAAGTCGGTCCAAAATGGACAGGTAATGCAGGATCTTAATTTTCCGATGTCTGCTACATTTTTCCGGAAACAAAGTTTTTCACAGGATACACAGGCAAACCGTGGAACATCTATCGAACGTTTTGTCAATAATTTGAATGCCTCCACATGTGACGATATTATAGATTCTTCGTTTAAATCTATTTCTCTATTGGAATCAAAAGATCTTGACTTTGCTCGAGCCTCTATCGCGATGTTAGATAATATTTCGATGTTCGTAGTTTCTAACGCTTGGTCTAAATCGTACAATTTGCGCAGAGACGATTGTATTCCATAGAAAGATCGTTTGATCGATCTCACATCTGGAAAATGAGGTGATAAAAATTGAACTGACAAAAAAAGTGATTTACAAATCATTGGCGTTATGTAACAGCTGTGACTGTGTCCCAATAATTTCTCGACTTGCCCAACTGTACATTTGTGAATATTACAAAATACTTTCTGAACATTTCGCCTAGGGCATTGGTGTATTTTTTTAAGAAAATCATGGTAAGAAGTTATGAGTTTAATATCTATATCTCTGCAGAAAGATGAACAAGTCCAAGAAACCTCGCCTTTGTTATTCCGAATCGTAGGTAAAATGTTCATTGCCCGACCGTTACTATCCATCATGATAGCTTCGGGGAATTTTTCGGGTTTTTGATATGTTGTTTCTGCGAAATAGGCTTCGGAGGATGCTCTATGTTTTCTCATTGTACCGCATAGAATATTTACTTTGTCCTCTACTGTAGCACCAGTACATTCAGCCAGCTGCGTCAGTTTAACTGCTACTTTCTCTTTTATCAACGTCAACCTCTTTTTTATATCAAATACATATTTTTCTCGTATATGCAAGCACCATTTTATAATTGACTCTGCTTCCATCCAACAATCAACTGATGGCCCGTTGATTGCCGCGGCAACATTAGAAATATAATACCCCTTTGAAGCTAATAATGCCATGGTATCGAATTTGCTTCTAGCTTTTTTGTATTTATTGGATATTTTTTTTGCCGTCATCACCTTGAGTTTATCTATCGGAGCAATGATTTTACTTTTTGACAATTTGGAAGATATGCCTTGTTTTTTGTATTGTTTACTTAGAATTTTTAAAACATTTGAATGCCGCTGCAACACTGTATCCTCATCAAAACAAGAAATAAATTTTTTCAATTTACTCTTACAATACTTTTCACGTCTTGCTTTATTTACTTTATTCTTTCGGAAAGCCCATATTCTATTTTTAGATTTATCGATACGCTTTTCTGAGGTCAATAGAATCTTTTGCCTAACAACAGGGAGAATATCCGTTTTATCTGAATTAACCGAAGTTTGATCTAAATAATGTGACGATTCATTCATGGGTGGGAGCGTTCCTTCATTATGAACTTTACCTTTTTTATGAATATTTGATGATAATATTTTTCGACTAACATCGTCACAATGGTTATTTTTTCGTTTTCGAGTATTACAAGTTTTTGCTGCATATTTCTCAGCATCGATAAGATTACTTGAAAGGCACCTTGTTTTTACTTTGGCATCCTTCAATTTTTGTATCATATTCTTTTCATGATGTTTACCATCCGTTTCCAAACCAATCTGAGTATTCAATGTTTGTTTGGGACATTCAGTTACTTTTAATCGCGGGACTTTAGGATTCTCAATGTCTTGTTTTTGATTAAGAAAAATTCCGCGTCCATTACATACGGAATTAGGAAACTCTCGTTTTCTGAATGGGAGTCCCGGTTTCGCTTTATTTTCTTGGTCCATATGTTGCACTGCAGAAATTTCATTTACTGAGGGTTTCATATTCCGAGAACTAATGGAATTCTGTTGAACCAATTCTGGTGATACAATCTCTACGCAATCGTGCAATGATGAATGACCATTAGATTGGATCTTCAATCGTATGTCTCTTTTTCCGATTGTTGATCTTGATGGAACAATAACTGATATTGATTTCATATCAATGGAAGTGTTCTTTTTCTTTTTTTGTCAACTTTTTTACCAAAATCTGAGTGTAGCAGTAAAATACTTCGTAGCAGTATGATTCATTCCTGTGGAAGACTGACCTGTTGTTGCAGTGGGTTCAATTTTAATCGTGTCAGCCGGAACTTGTTCGTGATCATTTGAACGTTTTTTTATTTTCTGCGGATGCTCTGCAAGTTCAATTTTCGGTGTTGGTACTACCTGCGGCTCACAAGATTTTTTTGTTGCCCGCTTCTGGGGAACGGGGATTTCCGTGACATTTTCAATTCGAATGGAATGTGGAAAGTGCTCCAACGTATTTGTACCGAATATTTTCAACAAATGTTGCCTCATTACGGAAGGAAAGTATTTTACGTTTTCAGGCTTCAATCCATACAAAATCGAAACAGCAAAAGCGATTGCGAAAACACCACAATCCCTACCATTCAACTGTTGCTGAACTTTCGGAAATTCAACGGTTTCGAGAGGATAGGAAGGAAATAATCTTTCGAGATATATTTTGTGATGTTGGTGCAACTTCTTAGAATTAAGCGAATCATAGATATATATCTTGTGGGTATCGTAATAACTGCATACCCAATGACCCCCTGCGTTCGTCGAAAAATTTTCGCAGCTATGCAAAATTTGGATATGTTTCGTATTTGATGATACCGGATTAATCCAATGGGGAAACTGTACTTTCCATGTATTTTGCATATCAAAACTGGGATTGGCAATCTTCAATAGTTCAGCAAATCGATCTATGTGTCGATCCTGTATCCAATGCCCACGAGCTATAACCTCTTCGAATGACCAACTAAAATCGTTAAAACCCACATTAGCCTTACTGAATGCCATATCGATGTGTTAATACTTGTATCACAAAACTGTAAATGGTTCCCGGCCACGTGTTTGAATGCTTCACAACAGCGTTATTGTTTAGCGCACAGCAGCTAATTATTTTGGCACACTGCAGCCTATTTTTGGCGCACTGCAGCCTATTTTTTAACACAACGCTTGCGGGAATGTCGGACTGAACCCGTTGCTTAAGCCGCTGGATGATTGCAAACTGAAACAGAAAATGAATCAACAAAAAAAATCGTTAAAACATTATCGCGAATTCGGAAAAGTTTTTGAGCGAGTCCACTCGAGATCTTAGAACGGTTGACGCTATTTTTCCAAAAGAACTATAGAATCCAACAATCGCGTCTTTTTTCATGTTCAAGACAGCCCGTCAAGAGTCATTTTATTGTGTCGTGTGCAGACACTGAATGTTTCAATATAATGACGCTTGTGTATAACTTGGCCTGTGCAAAGTTTTTGGTCAGCAATTACGGCATCAATCGTGCTAATTCAAGACTCAATCGAGGGAGCATCGCATCATTAGTATCCAGCTCAATTTTCAGTTCGTGCATGATGCGCTTTTCTGTGCTTTTTTTTTATCAATGAATTTTCATCAATTTTTTGTACTTACCTTTTTATAAAACCGTTGGTGTTTTTATTCGATGATTTTGTTCCAGCGTGACACGCACAATTACACTTGAATTTTAGTTTTTCCAAGCACTGCGTTAAAATCAAACTGTCACTGGAGTGTCGACAATTTTATTTGACACATTCCTGTCACGGATCGTCAAAAACAATTCTTATATCGTCCGCGTTTCGATCGGCGCCACTTGTCGAGCAATCTCCGACCGAAGTGAGACAAAAAACGGTCATCACGTACAAAGTCGATTATTGTCCGTAATTCAATATGTTTTTTCGAGCGTTTATTTGTATTCCAGACTAATAACGCATCAACGGTTAGTAAAGTTAGTTAGTTTTCAGTTTTTCTTACATACAAAATGATTGCGAGCCTAAGTTCATGAAAAAAAGTTGTTACAAATTGACTTAAGAACAAACATACTCTAAATTCGAGATTGTCCGTTTGTATTCATTATATAATAACCAAAATTTTGAAAATAATTTACGATCCACGATTTGAAAACCGAAATAAAGCTTCTTCAATGTTACTTAAAAGCGTATGCACAATTTTAAAATGCTTCACTATTTAAAAATCGAAATATTTAATGTTAAAAATTGGAACTTTCAACACGTGCTTTTTTTAAATAAGAAACTACTGAAAATTATGATTTTTATATTTTAAAATTGCGGGAGCTATTTGTTAAACATGAAATATGACATAAAATAAAAAACTTATAGAGCAGGAAATGTTTAAAGAGTTTAATCAATTTTGTTGTGAACAATATAAAGGAATGATGCAGCATGGCAGATTTTTTTGAAAAGAACAATCAATAATAAAATTCGTCGTCGTTCTCCCGCTGGTCATGGTGACCCCCACCACGATGACGGCCGCGATATGGATTTGATATTCGGTACAGAGTATCCACGACGCGAGCCATCGCGTTCCAATGAGACCTCTCCCGGCGGGCCCAATAGTTATCGATGGGTCCTGAAATAAAAGGTCAATTTAAGATGTATGTATGCGACTGTGAGAGAGAAAAAGAATGTACGTGGAAAGAGATTGTATGCGTGTGTATGTGCGTGTGAGCTGAGGAGTGAGCATGTGGAATGAATGAGAGCGCGAGTTGATCTTTGTGTAGTGGGTGAAATACAGAAAGCGAGAAAGAAAGAATGTTGATGTATGCGAATAAAGAAAGAGTGTATGTGCATGTGAACAAAGCGAGGAAGCATGTGTTTGTGTGCATATAGTCAAAATTGGAACGTCAGTGGAACTGTGTAATGCGTGATAATGATTATGAAATCAAGAGAACGAGAGAGAGGGTGGGAAAGAAAGTCCGCGTGCATGAATGTGCGAATGAGGGAAGATTGCGTGTGTATGTATATGCGTGCGTGCGTGGCATGTGCGTGTGTGTGTGTGTGTGTGTAAGTGTGTGTAAGTGTGTGTAAGTGTGTGTAAGTGTGTGTAAGTGTGTGTGTGTGTGTGTGTGTGTGTGTGTGTGTGTGTGTGTGTGTGTGTGTGTGTGTGTGTGTGTGTGTGTGTGTGTGTGTGTGTGTGTGTGTGTGTGTGTGTGTGTGTGTGTGCGTGGTTGCGTTTGCGCGTGCGTGTGTGTGTGTGTGTGTGTGTGTGTATTCAAACGCAGGTACCTCTTCGTCCTTGCCTCTGGGGCATTCTCGGAGGTACCATACGTTGCAGGCCTTCCTGCCGGCGGCTCATGGGAACTGGCGGTGGCTGGCGATTGGGCGGCTGATGGGGCCTCACAACACCTCGGTCTGCCGCCTGATCTCCGAGTTCTGAAAAACGAATTTTCTTATTTAAAAATAACGCGTTTTTCAGAATGAGGCGTTGTCCAACTCTCACAGAGAGCACAGAGAGAGAGAGCGAGAGAAAGCCTAAACATTTTACCTGTCCTAAGTTGTCTCTGGGGCAACACCGGAGGCGGGTCCTGCGCCCTATCTTCCGGTGGCCCTGCAGCCGGAGGAGGACGGTCGCGTCTTTCCGTCTCGTCTGGAGGCGCCATTACTGGCCTTTCTAATTGCTCCTCTTGTCTCGGATGGATTAAGTCGTCAACGGGGGGTGGTTGCTCCCTGCCTTCTCCAGCTTCAATTTCTGAAACACAAAAATAATCACTGCGTAAATAAGCACTGCGTAATTAGTTTCCATCTAAATTTTCAAATCATGAAATGACTCCTGGGCTCCTTATTTGGAGAAAAACATCCGCGCTGGAAAAAATGAAATGAATTATCCAAAACATGGACATAAAAAATATGAAAGAGAGAAAATGACAAATAAGACTTCATAGAAATCATGTCATTGTAATTTCCCCTCGTTTTCATTTCTCATATTCATGTTTTCAATTATTTATTTCACATTTTTTCATGCCAGAAGATTTTCATTCAAATAATCTGCCAATGAGAACCGGAAGAACATTTTTTTGAACGGCTTGGATATTTTGATGTTTTGGGAAAAGTTGAAGAAAATATGCAACTCCGCATTCCTAAATTTTTGCATGCGGTATATTATTCCATGAAAATTATTCACCTTGCGCTGCGGTGCAGCATCTACATATTCCAGTGGTTTTTCACTGGTGGCACTTTATTCTTTGCCGCAGTGCAAATTTGAAACCGTATTGTCCTAGACAGATGATGAAAACTGTACTGCCGCATAGATTGAAGCAGCGCCAGTGAAAAAACCACTTGAATATGTACACGCTGCGCTTCAGTGCAAACCCGAAGTGGATAATTTATACGGATGTCGAAAAGTATTCAATCACTGTATAACCTGAATGTGTCCGGCGTAATGTTTGTCATTTTTTATTGGGATCAAATTCGCATTAAAACCATATTTCAGTGAGTACCGCATTGAAAAATTGAGGACAGCGGAGTTGAATATTTTCATAAACTTCTTCTAAAACATCCCAATATCCAAATTTGTTCATGAAAATGTTCTTCCGGTGCTCATAGTGAGATTATCTGAATGAAAATCTTTCAGCACGACAAATATGAAATAAATTATTGCAAGCATGTATATGAAAAATATGGTAGAGGAAATATTACAATGACGACTTCTATGGAGTAATATTTGTCATTTTCTCTCTGCCATAATATTTTTTATGTTCATATTTTCAAGAATTCATTCCATTTTTCCCATGCTGTAAGATTTTCATCCAAATAATCTTCGAGACGCATTCAGGTTATAACGCTGCGGTGCAACATCTACATATTCCAGTGGTTTTTCACCGGTGGCACTTTTTATTCTTTGCCGCAGGACAGATGATAAAAACTGTACCGCTGCAAAGATTGGAGCAGTATCAGTGAAAAAAACTACTCAAATATGTAGATGCTGCACCGCAGAGTAATGAACTTGTTGAAAAAAGATAAAAAGACAAAAAATAGACTTACCCATGTCTAGATCCCCAAAATCGATCTGAAACAAAAAGAGAAAGACTAATGTTATTTTCATTCAATCAAAAAAATTAAAGAAAACATTAATTAATAAAAATGAACATTACTTACACTTCCGAAAGACATTTCACGAGGTGAGCGTTTTCGTCCTCGAAAATGGCGGCTTTTTCGTTGATTCCAACGTTCCTCTGTTTCGTTGGCATGGACCGCGAGTCTTCCCTAGGCGATGAGCACGCGATCTAGCGGCGGCAGGACTTTTTGTGTAACAACATCCCTAGGACCTGTCGATAAGTGGGAGATTTGACAATAATATTTTTCTTAAGACGATTTATCACTTGCTCGGTCGGTAAAAATCCCCCTACACGCTTTACTCGGCGAGACTCAATATTTAAAGAAAAATATTAGTTACACGTTGTTCCCATTTCACCAGAGAGAAGAAGGTGTAACTTTTATTTTTCTCAAGATACGAAGGATTTCTAAGAAAAACGTGTATCTACTTTTTGGTTGTCTCTCTCGCACTCACGCGACTGCTAGGTCACTTTGATACGAGAAAATCTCCATATGATCCTGAAAAACATGGGTTTAATGATGTGTGGCTCCCAGAAACTTTTTCGATGCACAATCCTTAATGAAACTTAATAATAACTGTAGATACCGATTTTGAGAAGTAAAGCAGAATGTGAATTAGGAATATTCTACAAGGGGAATTGAATATGGCGCATCGAAATTTTAGAAAATCGCGGGTGGATTACGTAAATGGCTGCCGAGTTAGCGGTTCGAGTTCGAGGCCTAGGGAAAACGAATTTTTTTCCATATTTAAACAACAGTTTTTTAAATAATTTAATTTATTAATTCGAATTCATTTTATCAATTTATATCACAGTCCATATTCATTGTTTTGATATTTGCATCACTTGGGAGGGGATAAAAACCATTTTTCAAAGTAATAATGTGCACATTAATAAATAATCGGTACGGCCATTTCCGGAAATGGACGATTCGCGTTGTAGGTCGTAAAATAATCACTTCAACAGTCTCTCACACTGTTCGTGATTTTAAAAAATGAGCCATGCCATGAAACAGAGAAGCTATAGAAAAATCGACGAGCGAGTAGATCGTCTGTCACCACCATTGTCGTGTGGAATTACAACGAGGTACGATTACCGATAAGATCCAGATGAATGTCGATGGTTTCATACATATATAATTTCGGACCGGGCTCCCGTCCACCAAGTTCATTGCTCTACTGGCTATTGAGCAGTGTGTTACTGTGGCATAAACGTCTGTCAGTTTGAATTCACCACGCAATTGTAAAAAATCTTTTTTCTCTCACGTTCAATGTAAATAATTAATATAATTTTTGTTTAAATTACCCCGAAAATAAATTATTGTGTATCAGCGAGTGAAAATGGACTCCTATAAAATGCGTAAGTATTACTTGATGAAAATCGAACAAATCTTGTTCTTCGATATTCCAATAGGAAAATTACAAATAATAGTGGTAAAATTTTTATTTTGCATTAGGGAATGCTGTTTTCTAGTACCTAAATAAAAATAATTATTCATATGTAGGACATATGAACAGTTTGATGACTACTTTGAAGACAAAGTGAGTATTTCGATGACAAATGGGCAATTCTGTAACCGTCACAAAAGATCCGTCATATAAAATGGTGATTTTGATGACGGTCGCTGAAATATGCAATTCATATGACATCAACATTTTTTTGGAATAATTCCAATTTTGACTGCAAGTAATGAATATTACTTTCGATTCCATTATATTTTTATCACAAGAGGTCGTCTGCATGATTCTCACCCATCGTGGACATTTTCTGAGGGAATATTAGCATAGTTGAATGATATTGTGCTCACAATATTGCAAACATTTTATTTCACCTTTCTATAGCAAATTAAACATGGCTACGTTTCTCCGCAGCTAGTGTAGGATTCCTTGCAGGAACTAATGTCAAGGATAGGCTATTAAAAAAATATTTATCAATGGGATGCGTTGAATAATCGGGTCTAGTTTTGAAGTCACGGAAATTACCGGTCAACAGCTAATTGGACGCTTTGGTAACGCAAGACATAAATAGTGCAGTCATGAAAATAACCAGCAGGCCCCGAAATAGACACTTTGATAACCCCTCGGTGGTGTTACTCAAATGCTCATTTCTTAATACTTCGAGAAGCTCGATGACTATACGGAAATTACTATTCGAATACTTCGGTAACCTTCACAAGTTATAAATACTGTCATGGGAATGACTAATTAATCATGAAGCGGGAACTTCAGGAACTACTTGGAGACAGAATGATATGCAAAAAAACCATTCTAACAGAGCAGTCATTATTTGAGTTCATCGGCGACAGCGCTTACCAAAAACAGTGTAATTGTTTCATGAAAATCGTAGGGAAATTATGTTTCAATTATCAATGTTTCACGGACTCCTATGGAATTTGGAAAAGGAATGGATATTTTCTGGGCCAGTTATTATACAGAGTGCGGATCGTGTACCCGAGGACTATTTTGATATAGTGATCTTTAGTTGAAATATTCATCCGTGTATCAGCAGTGTCATGGGGAAAGGGATTCCCGGGAAAATGAAAATACCGTGATAGCTGTCCATTTACTTTAAGTTGGATGTAAATATTGCAGTCACCGAAATGGCCACTAAAATATGCAACGGGTACTTCCGTGATGCATAGACAGTGTTACGGAAGTTCTTGTTTCCCGATACATTGCAAACTATGATGACTATTTAGAAGTGACAGATAGAGCACTTTGGGAATATAAATAGGAACAAATGGCAGTCATTAAAATAACTAATTCAGCAAGAATTATCCGCCGCTGGGGGGCTCAATGAATAACTTGGAAACTATAATTATTGATCAATATAGTGAACATCCATGAATTGAGACGTATTGTCGATGAGTTTTGATGCTACTGAATGATTGTTGTAAAACAAAGGACGGAACTTGATGGACAACTTAATGTTACAATAATACCCATGCCTCGATACAGCAAGAACAATGATGATATTTGAAAAAATGACGAATTGAGCGGTTCGGTACTGTCACCGAAACGCTTATCATTTTTCCAGACTCGAATGGAATCTAAATGATAAATGATAAAGCAAGAAGTAAAAACTTTACAAACATACCAATAATGGTACACGCAAACTCGTTCGATGAGATGGGAACTGATCATAATAGGAATCAACCTGCTAGATGAAATTGAAGTATTGCTTGGGAAATAATAGAATCTGAAGATGCATTATCCACAAGCATTGAGGATATATTGTAATAGAACATGAAAAATTTAATCTTCGTCGTCTACTAAAGTATTGAAGGAATGTCTAGGAAGATCGGTGAAACGAGAGATATGGAAAGGAATGCTGATGCAAGAGTTGGGCAGTTAGGTAAAGTGTTGGATATAACTCGTGACGCGTAGGCATCAGTTTTGCATTTCGTTGCAGTTGGATGTAAATGTGAGAATCACCGAAATAGCCACTCAATGATGCAGCGGATACTTTCGTGACGCGTAAATAGTGTTACGGAAGTTCACGTTTCCCGATACATTGCAAACTATGATGACTATTGAGATATGACGAATGGATAACTTTGGTGACGTGAACTGGAAAGGATTCCAGTGATTAATAAAATAACTAATCACGAAGGGAACATCGTTTTCAGTGGGACCCAGCACGGAGGTATTTGAAATTTCAGAGTTCAATCAATGGACAAAACTCTAGCGGAAGCTAAAATAAATTTGATTTGAAAGACTAGCGTATTCAGGCAGTAAAAAAATTTATCCGGTGCCTCAGAGGGCTTGGCGATAATGACTGATGATTTGCAGGATCTACGCAGTCAGCGAAACCCTTCGGACAGTGGAAAAGTACTTTCAATCCATCAGCGGCAGTGTCAAATTCGATTTTGGAATTTCAAGATCCTCGCGCTCTCAATAAATCTTGACATGAAAACTCTTACTGCAGCAAAAAAAAAATTTGATCTCGAAACTCGAATAGCGACATAGAAAAGGGAGAATACCTGCCATCCGCGGATCAATCGAAGAGCTATGTTGGTGATGTAAGATGAAACTTCCAAAATCTGATTTTTTCCAAGCTCCCAAAACGTTTCATCCAAGAAATCGTCTCGGCAGCAGAAACAAACTGATATTGTTGCACAAACGTGAGAAAATGGAGAGACTTTAAAGGTATTTGGCGGAGAATCTTTCAGCAGCAGAGATGAATTTTAATTGTAGCTTCGTCGTGTTCAGAAACGAACGGGAAATCATAAGACTTTTAAGCGCACATCGTGCATCGGTTGTGCATTTCGTTGCAGTTGGACGTAAATATAAGAGTCACCGAAATAGCCACTCAATGATGCAGCGGATACTTTCGTGACGCGTGAATAACGTTACGGAAGTTCACGTTTCCCGATACATTGCAAACTATGATGGCTATTGAGAAATTACGAATGGGTAACTTTGGTGACGTGAACTGGAAAGGATTCCAATGATTAATAAAATAACTAATCACGAATGGAATATCGTTTTCAGTGGGACCCAGCACAGAGGTATTTGAAATTTCAGAGTTCAATCAATGGACAAAACTCTAGCGGAAGCCAAAATAAATTTGGTTGTAAGACTAGCGTGTTCAGGCAGTAAAAAAATTCATTCGGTGGCTCAGAGGGCTTGGCGATGACGACTGATGATTTTCAGGATCTACGCAGTCAGCGAAACCCTTCGAACAGTGGAAAAGTACTTTCAATCCATCAGCGGCAGTGTCAAATTCGATTTTGAAATTTCAAGGTCCTCGCGCTCTCAATAAATCTTGACATAAAAACTCTTACTGAAGCAAAAAAAAACTTTGATCTCGAAACTCGAATAGCGACATAGAAAAAGGAGAATATCTGCCATCCGCGGATCAATCGCAGAGCTATGTTGGTGATGTAAGATGAAACTTCCAAAATCTGATTCTTTCCAAGCTCCCAAAACGTTTCATCCAAGAAATCGTCTCGGCAGCGGAAACGAACTGTCATTGTTGCACAAGCGTGAAAAAATGAAGAGACTTTACAGGTATTTGGCGGAGAATCTTTCAGGAGCAGAGATGAATTTTAATTGTAGCTTCGTCGTGTTCAGAAACGAACGAGAAATCATAAGACTTTTGAGCGTACATCGTGCATCGGTTGTGCATTCCGTTGCAGTTGGACGTAAATATAAGAGTCACCGAAATAGCCACTCAATGATGCAGCGGATACTTTCATGACGCGTAAATAGTGTTACGGAAGTTCACGTTTCCCGATACATTGCAAACTATGATGACTATTGAGAAATTACGAATGGGTAACTCCGGTGACGTGAACTGGAATGATTCCAGTCATTGATAAAATAACTAATCACGAATGGAATATCGTTTTCAGTGGGACCCAGCACAGAGGTATTTGAAATTTCAGAGTTCAATCAATGGACAAAACTCTAGCGGAAGCCAAAATAAATTTGGTTGTAAGACTAGCGTGTTCAGGCAGTAAAAAAATTCATCCGGTGGCTCAGAGGGCTTGGCGATGACGACTGATGATTTTCAGGATCTACGCAGTCAGCGAAACCCTTCGAACAGTGGAAAAGTACTTTCAATCCATCAGCGGCAGTGTCAAATTCGATTCTGAAATTTCAAGGTCCTTGCGCTCTCAATAAATCTTGACATGATAACTCTTACTGCAGCAAGAAAAACTTTGATCTCGAA
Source organism: Diadegma fenestrale (assembly GCA_037043255.1). Lineage (NCBI taxonomy): Eukaryota > Metazoa > Arthropoda > Insecta > Hymenoptera > Ichneumonidae > Diadegma > Diadegma fenestrale. The sequence continues at coordinate 37,065 of JAYDYC010000043.1, read as the reverse complement.
ACTCGAATAGCGACATAGAAAAGGGAGAATATCTGCCATCCGCGGATCAAGCGAAGAGCTATGTTTGTGATGGAAGATGAAACTTCCAAAATCTGGTTTTTTTTCAGCCTCCCAAAACGTTTCATCCAAGAAATCGTCTCGGCAGCAGAAACGAGCTGTCATTCTTGCACAAGCGTGAAAAAATGAAGAGACTTTAAAGGTATTTGGCGGAGAATCTTTCAGCAGCAGAGATGAATTTTAATTGTAGCTTCGTCGTGTTCAGAAACGAACGGGAAATCATAAGACTTTTGAGCGCACATCGTGCATCGGTTGTGCATTCCGTTGCAGTTGGACGTAAATATAAGAGTTACGGAAATAGCCACTCACTGATGCAGCGGATACTTCCGTGACGCGTAAATAGTGTTACGGAAGTTCACGTTTCCCGATACATTGCAAACTATGATGACTATTGAGAAATCACGAATGGGTAACTTTGGTGACGTGAACTAGAAAGGATTCCAGTCATTAATAAAATAACCAATCACGAATGGAATATCGTTTTCAGTGGGACTCAGCACAGAGGTATTTGAAATTTCAGAGTTCAAGCAATGGACAAAACTTTAGCGGAAGCCAAAATAAATTTGATTTGTAAGACTAGCGTATTCAGGCAGTAAAAAAATTCATCCGGTGGCTCAGAGGGCTCGGCGATGACGACTGATGATTTTCAGGATCTACGCAGTCAGCGAAACCCTTCGAACAGTGGAAAAGTACTTTCAATCCATCAGCGGCAGTGTCAAATTCGATTTTGAAATTTCAAGGTCCTCGCGCTCTCAATAAATCTTGACATGAAAACTCTTACTGCAGCAAAAAAAAACTTTGATCTCAAAACTCGAATAGCGACATAGAAAAGGGAGAATATCTGCCATCCGCGGATCAAGCGAAGAGCTATGTTTGTGATGGAAGATGAAACTTCCAAAATCTGGTTTTTTTTCAGCCTCCCAAAACGTTTCATCCAAGAAATCGTCTCGGCATCAGAAACGAACTGTTATTGTTGCACAATCGTGAAAAAATGGAGAGACTTTAAAGGTATTTGGCGGAGAATCTTTCAGCAGCAGAGATGAATTTTAATTGTAGCTTCGTCGTGTTCAGAAACGAACGGGAAATCATAAGACTTTTGAGCGCACATCGTGCATCGGTTGTGCATTCCATTGCAGTTGGACCTAAATATAAGAGTCACCGAAATAGCCACTCAATGATGCAGCGGATACTTTCGTGACGCGTAAATAGTGTTACGGAAGTTCACGTTTCCCGATATATTGCAAACTATGATGACTATTAAGAAATTACGAATAAGTAACTTTGGTGACGTGAACTGGAAAGGATTCCAGTCATTGATAAAATAACTAATCAGGAATGGAATATGGTTTTCAGTGGGACTCAGCACAGAGGTATTTAAAATTTCAGAGTTCAAGGAATGGACATAACTCTAGCGGAAGCTAAAACAAATTTGATTTGTAAGACTAGCGTATTCAGGCAGTAAAAAAATTCATCCGGTGGCTCAGAGGGCTTGGCGATGACGACTGATGATTTTCAGGATCTACGCAGTCAGCGAAACCCTTCGAACAGTGGAAAAGTACTTTCAATCCATCAGCCGCAGTGTCAAATTCGATTTTGAAAATTCAAGGTCCTCGCGCTCTCAATAAATCTTGACAAGAAAACTCTTACTGCAGCAAAAAAAAACTTTGATCTCGAAACTCGAATAGCGACATAGAAAAGGGAGAATATCTGCCATCCGCGGATCAAGCGAAGAGCTGTGTTGGTGATGTAAAATGAAACTTCCAAAATCTGATGTTTCCCAAGCTCCCAAAACGTTTCATCCAAGAAATCGTCTCGGCAGCGGAAACGAACTGTCATGGTTGCACAAACGTGAAAAAATGAAGAGACTTTACAGGTATTTGGCGGAGAATCTTTCAGCAGCAGAGATGAATTTTAATTGTAGCTTCGTCGTGTTCAGAAACGAACGAGAAATCATAAGACTTTTTAGCGCACATCGTGCATCGGTTGTGCATTCCGTTGCAGTTGGACGTAAATATAAGAGTCACCGAAATAGCCACTCAATGATGCAGCGGATACTTTCATGACGCGTAAATAGTGTTACGGAAGTTCACGTTTCCCGATACATTGCAAACTATGATGACTATTGAGAAATTACGAATGGGTAACTCCGGTGACGTGAACTGGAATGATTCCAGTCATTGATAAAATAACTAATCACGAATATAATATCGTTTTCAGTGGGACTCAGCACAGAGGTGTTTGAAATTTCAGAGTTCAATCAATGGACAAAACTCTAGCGGAAGCTAAAATAAATTTGATTTGGAAGACTAGCGTATTCAGGCAGTAAAAAAATTCATTCGGTGCCTCAGAGGGCTTGGCAATGACGACTGATGATTTTCAGGATCTACGCAGTCAGCGAAACCCTTCGAACAGTGGAAAAGTACTTTCAATCCATCAGCGGCAGTTTCAAATTCGATTTTGAAATTTCAAGGTCCTTGCGCTCTCAATAAATCTTGACATGAAAACTCTTACTGCAACAAATAAAACTTTGATCTCGAAACTCGAATAGCGACATAGAAAAGGGAGAATATCTGCCATCTGCGGATCAAGCGAAGAGCTATGTCGGTGACGTAAGATGAAACTTCCAAAATCTGGTTTTTTGCAGGCTCCCAAAACGTTTCATCCAAGAAATCGTCTCGGCAGCAGAAACGAACTGTTATTCTTGCACAAGCGTGAAAAAATGAAGAGACTTTAAAGGTATTTGGCGGAGAATCTTTCAGCAGCAGAGATGAATTTTAATTGTAGCTTCGTCGTGTTCAGAAACGAACGGGAAATCATAAGACTTTTGAGCGCACATCGTGCATCGGTTGTGCATTCCATTGCAGTTGGACCTAAATATAAGAGTCACCGAAATAGGCACTCAATGATGCAGCGGATACTTTCGTGACGCGTAAATAGTGTTACGGAAGTTCACGTTTCCCGATACATTGCAAACTATGATGACTATTAAGAAATTACGAATAAGTAACTTTGGTGACGTGAACTGGAAAGGATTCCAGTCATTGATAAAATAACTAATCACGAATGGAATATCGTTTTCAGTGGGACTCAGCACAGAGGTATTTAAAATTTTAGAGTTCAAGGAATGGACATAACTCTAGCGGAAGCTAAAATAAATTTGATTTGTAAGACTAGCGTAGTCAGGCAGTAAAAAAATTCATCCGGTGGCTCAGAGGGCTTGGCGATGACGACTGATGATTTTCAGGATCTACGCAGTCAGCAAAACCCTTCGAACAGTGGAAAAGTACTTTCAATCCATCAGCCGCAGTGTCAAATTCGATTTTGAAAATTCAAGGTCCTCGCGCTCTCAATAAATCTTGACATGAAAACTCTTACTGCAGCAAAAAAAAACTTTGATCTCGAAACTCGAATAGCGACATAGAAAAGGGAGAATATCTGCTATCCGCGGATCAAGCGAACAGCTGTGTTGGTGATGTAAAATGAAACTTCCAAAATCTGATGTTTTCCAAGCTCCCAAAACGTTTCATCCAAGAAATCGTCTCGGCAGCGGAAACGAACTGTCATTGTTGCACAAGCGTGAAAAAATGAAGAGACTTTACAGGTATGTGGCGGAGAATCTTTCAGCAGCAGAGATGAATTTTAATTGTAGCTTCGTCGTGTTCAGAAACGAACGAGAAATCATAAGACTTTTTAGCGCACATCGTGCATCGGTTGTGCATTCCGTTGCAGTTGGACGTAAATATAAGAGTCACCGAAATAGCCACTCAATGATGCAGCGGATACTTTCGTGACGCGTAAATAGTGTTACGGAAGTTCACGTTTCCCGATACATTGCAAACTATGATGACTATTGAGAAATTACGAATGGGTAACTCCGGTGACGTGAACTGGAATGATTCCAGTCATTGATAAAATAACTAATCACGAATATAATATCGTTTTCAGTGGGACTCAGCACAGAGGTATTTGAAATTTCAGAGTTCAAGCAATGGACAAAACTTTAGCGGAAGCCAAAATAAATTTGATTTGTAAGACTAGCGTATTCAGGCAGTAAAAAAATTCATCCGGTGGCTCAGAGGGCTTGGCGATGACGACTGATGATTTTCAGGATCTACGCAGTCAGCGAAACCCTTCGAACAGTGGAAAAGTACTTTTAATCCATCAGCGGCAGTGTCAAATACTGTGTCGCTATTCTGTGTCGCTATTCGAGTTTCGAGATCAAAGTTTTTTTTTGCTGCAGTAAGAGTTTTTATGTCAAGATTTATTGAGAGCGCGAGGACCTTGAAATTTCAAAATCGTAATTTTGAAATTTCAAGGTCCTCGCGCTCTCAATAAATCTTGACATAAAAACTCTTACTGCAGCAAAAAAAAACTTTGATCTCGAAACTCGAATAGCGACACAGAAAAGGGAAAATATCTGCCATCCGCGGATCAATCGAAGAGCTATGTTGGTGATGTAAGATGAAACTTCCAAAATCTGATTCTTTCCAAGCTTCCAAAACGTTTCATCCAAGAAATCGTCTCGGCAGCAGAACTGTCATTGTTGCACAAGCGTGAAAAAATGGAGAGACTTTACAGGTTTTTGGCGGAGAATCTTTCAGCAGCAGAGATGAATTTTAATTGTAGCTTCGTTGTCTTCAGAAACGAACGAGAAATCACACGACTTTCGAGCCCTCGATGTAAGTCGTGATGCGTATGCATCGGTTCTGCATTTCGTTGCAGTTGGATGTAAATATAAGAGTCAACGAAATAGCCACTCAATGAGGCAGCGGATACTTTCGTGACGCGTAAATAGTGTTACGGAAGTTCACGTTTCCCGATACATTGCAAACTATGATGCCTATTGAGATATGACGAATGGATAACTTTGGCGATGTGAACTGGAAAGGATTCCAGTCATTAATAAAATAATTAATCAAGAACGAAATATCCTTTTTAACCGGATCTAGCAGAGAGGTACTTGAAATTTGAGAGTTCAATCTATCAACAAAACTCTAGCGGAAGCAAAAATGAAAACCCTTCGAACAGTAGAATTGCACTTTCAATGTAACACCGGCGGTGTAGGATTGATTTTTGCATCGTCAAGGTCTTCGCGCTCGATTTCGATCAATGACGGTAGTGCAACAATGACAGTTTGTTTTTGCTGCCGAGACAATTTCTTGGATGAAACGTTTTGGGAGCTTGAAAAAAACCAGATTTTGGAAGTTTTATCTTACATCACCAACATAGCTCATCGCTCGATCTGCGGATATCAGATATTCTCCTTTTTCCATGTCGCTATTCGAGTTTCGAGATCAAAGTTTATTTTTGCTGCCGCAAGAGTTTTCATGTCATGATTTGATGAGAGCGCAAGGATCTTGAAATTTCAAAATTGAATTCTACACTGCCTGCTGAGGCATTGAAAGTACTTTTTCACTGTTCGAAGGGTTTCGCTGACTGCGTAGATCCTGAAAATCATCAGTCGTCATCGCCAAGCCCTCTAAGGCACCAGATGAATCTTTTCACTGTCTGAATACGCTAGTCTTACAAATCAAATTTATTTTGGCTTCCGCTAGAGTTTTGTCCATTGATTGAACTCTAAAATTTCAAATACCTCTGTGCTGGGTCCCACTGACAACGATATTCCATTCACGATTAGTTATTTTATTAATGACGAATCCTTTCCAGTTCACGTCACCGGAGTTACCCATTCGTAATTTCTCAATAGTCATCATCGTTTGCAATGTATCGGGAAACGTGAACTTCCGTAACACTATTTACGCGTCACGGAAGTATCCGCTGTATCATTGTGTGGCTATTTCGGAGACTCTTATATTTACATCCAACTGCAACGAAATGCACAACCGATGCCTACGCGTCACGACTCACCTCGTGCGCTGAAAAGTCTTATGATTTCCCGATCGTTTCTCAACACGACGAAGCTACAATTAAAATCTATCTCTGCTGCTGAAAGGTTCTTCGCCAAATACCTGTAAAGTCTCTCCATTTTATTACGCTTGTGCAACAATGACAGTTTGTTTTTGCTGCCGAGACGATTTCTTGGATGAAACGTTTTGGGAGCTTGAAAAAAACCACAGTTTGGAAGTTTCATCTTACATCACCAACATAGCTCTTCGCTTGATCTGCGGATATCAGATATTCTCCCTTTTCTATGTCGCTATTCGAGTTTTGAGATCAAAGTTTATTTTTGCTGCAGTAAGAATTTTCATGTCAACATTTATTGAGAGCGCAAGGACCTTGAAATTTCAAAATTGGATTTGACACTGCCGCTGATGCATTGAAAGTACTTTTCCACTGTTCGAAGGGTTTCGCTGACTGCGTAGATCCTGAAAATCATCAGTCGTCATCGCCAAGCCCTCTGAGGGCTTACAATCAAAATTCATTTTTGATTCCACTAGAGTTTTGTTTATATATTGTAGTCCCAAATTTCAAGTATCTGTCTGATGGGTCTCACTGGAAAATATATTCCATTTTTGATTAGATATTTTATAAATGACTGGAATCCTTTCCCGTCCACGTCACCTAAGTTATCCACTCGTCATTTCTCAATAGTCATCATAGTTTGCAATGTATCGGGAAACGTGAACATCCGTAACACTATTCACGCGTCACGAAAGTATCTGCTGCATCATTGAGTGGCTGTTTCGGTGACTCTTATATTTACATCCAACTCTAAACTCCAAAATGCACAATCGATGCCCACGCTTCACGACTTACGTCGAGCGTTCAAAAGTCGTATGATTTCCCGTTCGTTTCTGAACACGACGAAGCTACAATTAAAATGTATCTTCGCTGCTGAAAGATTCTTCGCCAAACTTTCTTACTGGGACATAGGTTACTTCCGTAACTTTTAAACACTTTTTTTTTGGCAATTTATACGAGTGTCATCAAAGTACTCGCATCATAAAAGTCTCTATACTTTTCCGCTCATTTTTTTTTTTGAGATTTGCAGTTGTACTTTTCACCACTTTTCAAAATCCCCATGTACAAGCCTAGAAGCATTCATCTTCTTGCATTTTTTCTGGAAACTCGTTTGTTTTTTTATTGAATTCCACCATTGTAAAAGCTATTTTCCAACAGCGGGGAATTTCGATGTCAGCTACATAAGCCAACCGGTTGTTTCAATGGCATCACGGAGAGGACCGAATCTTTTCACATTATCAATAACGTGCACTGGACTTCTGGCGTCTCGGAGTATCTGTGCGGTATTCGTCGTGATCCATCTCTGTTACATCTAAACCCTTTTTTATTCAAATTCTGATCGTGACAGTAAACACATATCGCAACGTATTGCATACGGTTACCGAAATGCACGGTTCTCTAAAGTAGCTGGAACTAAACTGATCAGAGTATATGAAAATCTATATTCTATATATAACTGCATGAATATCAGTGACGAAAAAGGCTATATGACTATCAGTGACGTTCCCTGAAATAATCAGAAGTCATCGAAATACCCAATTGTTAATAAATTTACTCACCGAAGTACTCCGTTCTGCTAGATGTGAATTAAAAAAAAAATCATAATCAAACATCCTTTTCATGGGGAAAAAATCTAGACACTTTCTTTTGTTTACTGTGGTTCCCATTCCATTCAAATTAAAATCTGGATTTAGCACTTCTCGCAATAGCGAAAATCATTATACTTACCGGTTGATGATAATTTCCGAGTCGCAGTTGTAATATCCACTCCAATTGAGAATTGACCAACTGGAAGTCCACAAACGTTCATGATATCGGATTTTTCATGAAAATGAGTTTTTTTTTTACCGGAATTTGAATTTATGAAAAATATCTTTAGGGTTTCGGTCATTGCTGGTTAAGCTAAATAATGATTTTGAAAGACAAGCCCTGTACCTGAACGTCACTAAAGTATTTACGCTCTATAAATTGTGACTTTCTGGCAATATGAGAAAGAATAAAGGTGGCCCTAGCACAGTGGTTAGGGCTCAGGACTCAGACTCTGCGGGCCCCGCGATCGAGTCCCACTCGGATCACCTTTTTATTCGCTAATTATTGCTGGACCGTCCCTCGCCTCAAAATCATTGTGAATGAAGTAAAACAGAATACGTACTATTGGTTACAAATTATATCTGCAACTAGCATCACGATCGAAAGATTTACCGACAACCACGAGAGACGCTGCGTATTGGAAATATCCGTATTGTGGTGTAGTGGGTGCCATAATCCGGATTTAGCACTTTTCCATTTTTAATATTTATATGAAAATGTATAAAATATAAATCCGACATCTTAATGACAATTTTTATATCGGGTATAGGTCATTTTGGTGACGCTTATGAAATACCATTGACTTGGCAAGTTATACAAATGTCATCAAAGTATCCCAATAATCAATGTCATCATACTCACCAGCTGCTGATAAGTTGAGAGTTGCAGTCGTAGTATCCGCTACATTTATGAATTAACTATTTGGGATTCTAAAAATGTTCATGATATTGAACTTTCCATGAAAATTTGTTACTTTAAAATGAACTTCAACACTTTCAAAAAATACACCCCAAGAATTGGTCGTTTTGGTAACAGCTAAATAATAATTTAAAAGGACGTGTTCTGTATACAACTGTCACTGAAGTATACCGCTCTCTATAAATTGTTGTTAATGAAGTGAACAAAATACGTACTTGTTTACAAATTATGGCTGCAACTAGTAACTCAATTATTGAAAGCTTCACAGACAACTACAAGAAACGCTGTGTATTGTAATAATAATGGTCTAGTTGTCTAGTGGTTTAGTGGGAATCAGAGTCAGGATTTAGCACTTTTCCATCATAAATATTTATATATAAATATGTGATATGTACATTCGAAAGTTCGATGACAATTTTTCTACAGGGAATAGGTCATTTTCGTGACGCTTATAAAATACTATCGACTAGGCAATTTATACAGGTGTTACCAATGTATCCTAATAGCAAAAGTCATCATACTCACTGGCTGGTGATAATTTTCGAGTTGCAGTCGCAATATTCACTACATTTGAGAATTGGTCAGCTGGAAGTCCACAAACGTTCCTGATATGGAACTTTTCATGGAAATGAGTTTTTATTTTTTTTTAAGTTATACAGCATTCATGAAAACTATCTTTGGAGTTTCGGTTACTGCTGGTTAAGCTACATAATAATTTTGAAAGACAAACCCTTCACATGAATGTCACTAAAGTATCCTACGCTCTGTAAATTATTGTTAATGAAGAAACAGAATACGTACTATTGTTTACGAATTATAGCTACGACTAGCAACATGATCGAAAGTTTTACTGACAACCACGGGGGATGCTGCGAATTGGAAATATCCGTATCGTGGTGTAGTGGGTGCCACGGTTCAGATTCAGCAATTTCTCATTCTAAATATTTATATATAAATGTTTAATATGTACATCCGACAGTTCGATAACAATTTTCGTACAGGGGATAGGTCATTTTGGTGACGCTTATGAAATATATATTGACTTGGCAATTTATACAAATGTCATCAAAGTATCCCAATAATCAATGTCATCATACTCACCAGCTGCTGATAATTTGAGAGTTGCAGTCGTAGTATCTGCTACATTTATGAATTAACTAGTTGGGAGTCAAAAAACGTTCATGATATTGAACTACCTATGGGAATTTGTCACTTTAAAACTAAACTCGACAGTTTGAAAAAATATATTTCAAGAATTGATCCTTTTGGTAACAGCTATATAATGAATTATAAGGACGACATTTGTATATAACTGTCACTAAAGTATCCTATTCGGCGTAAGATTATTGTCACTAAAGTGTCCGATGCGTACTTTTTTGGAAGTAAAAGCTATAATTATCAACTTATATTCAAAAAATTTTCAATGGGTACCACAAATGCTATCAATCATCGAATTGTGCAATAAATTTTGTAATCGAAAAAATGTCATCGAAGTACTCCTCTCTCAAACATATATATATATATTGTAACGTGGTGGAATCCACGTTACGAGGACGATTCGAACTAAGTGTGGCGGCCTGGATAGCTCAGTTGGGAGAGCACTCGACCGGCAATCAAGAGGTCCCGGGTTCGATTCCCGGTCCAGTCCCTGCCGCATTTTTTTCGGATCGTCCTCTTCTCCAAAAACTCCCGGATCACAAATGGCGCCCAAGAGAGGCCACGGCCGCTGAATAGCCACGATAAGTTCATCGTGGCTGCCGTGTACGAACCTTACCTGAGTCCCCCCCCCAATTCGAGCTAGCCCTACCCCTTTCGGTCCTCAGACAATCCCAGTCTGTTTCCCCTTTGAGTACGTTCCCCTTTGAGTTCCCCAATTCGTAAAGTACGAGTTAGATCCGTCGGGGCCGGATCAACTCTGGTAAGGGGGTTTGTAACGTGGTGGAATCCACGTTACGAGGACGATTCGAACTAAGTGTGGCGGCCTGGATAGCTCAGTTGGGAGAGCACTCGACCGGCAATCGAGAGGTCCCGGGTTCGATTCCCGGTCCAGTCCCTGCCGCATTTTTTTCGGATCGTCCTTTTCTCCAAAAACTCCCGGATCACAATATATATATATATATTGTATATATTGTATATATAATATATTGTATATAATATATAATATATAATATATATAATATATATAATAATGTGTTTTTTTCTCGAATTTCAGTTTCAAAACGTTCAATTATTCAACTTTCCAATCATTTGCAACTTAACGAATAAATATTTGATGATTGAAATGACAATAAAGAATAATAAATCAACAACTTATACAGTTTAGCTCAATAATCCATGAAAATTCCATGCTACCTCAACTTAAAAGCCCAATATCTCAAGAAACATCGATGTTAGCGATTTGGTGCTTCAATACTTTTTTGTAGAAAATTGAATTTCCTCCAAGTTTGTCATTCTTTTTTTTTCTGTAGCTCTTGTCATTTACGAGATAGAGGTAAAAAAACGAGAATTTCATGAAAAAATTGGGTTTAGTGACCCGCACGACCTCGCCAGTTCGAGTTACAATCACGTCACAATGGACACTTTTGTAGAGCATTCAATTATGAATAAATCGGTTCGTCGACCAAGATCGTACCTTTAAATGCCTCTGATCTGTAGAACTTTTAAGAAGAAAAATCGAACTTTACGTGTATTTTAAAGGGGAAATCATTGGACGCCTTGGGCGAGTACTTAAAATTAATATTAAGGGCTCAAATTTTCAGGGAATTTTCTTTAAGGTATTCCCCACAAAAATGCGAGATGGGAGTGAAAAAAAAAATGTCGCCAAAAAAAAAAGCACCCTAATAGTTATATATAATTTATTTGTGCAAAATTTTACACGAGTATGGATACATAGAAGAATAACAACTCATGACCAATTGAGGTGCAGCTAGTTAAGGTGTCTTGCCACACTGGCGAACCGAGAAATGCACTTTTTCATTTTTTATTTAATAAATCCAAAACTATCGGTCATTATTTAGGTCATTATCATAAAGAGTGTCAAGAGTAACATCATGAAATTTTATTTGAAAATATTTAAAAATCACGCCGTGACGTTAGTTGCCGCGGGGGTCCTCCACACGATACGCGCGGTCCTTGTCCCACCTGGAACTCGGTCATGGTACATCTGAAAAATAGAATAAAAATTCAGGTTATTACAATGTAGTGTGACTACAATGTAGCGTAGCCGTTTTGTTTTTCGAACGTTAGAAAAATTATGGTGAGCCGCAAAACAAAAATTATCATTTTTTACCGATATTTTCCAAGCAAAAGCATTAATAAGAAAAAAACTAATCAAGTTATCGAAGAAATCCTACGTAACATTGTAGATAATGTATCTGAGAATATTCGGTAAAAATTTGAAAGCAATCGAACGGCTAGTCTCCGCGATTTCGAAGGTACCATGTCAAAAAATATAGTTTCGAGATAATCGCAAAAGAAAGTAGGCGAGTCTTACCTTCAATCAGCGATCCCTGGACCATAGACAACTCCTTCGGCAGCTCATTGCCAGTCTTGGGCCCTTCTTTGACCGTCCCTTCGTGCTGTTCTTGCTTCCTTAGAATCGTTTTGAGCGCGAATTTGCGCTGTAGCGCAGCGCTCATCGTCTGCTGTAGTGCAGAAACTGTAGCTGCGATCTCCGACGGTTAGATTGAGTACGTTCATCATGAGCAGAATACTCTGTGTTTTTACAGTACTTCAGGTACTTTTTACAGTACTTCAGGTAACAAAGTAAACGATTCATAACATAAAAGGACACAATACGACAGCGGTATGGGCTAATACGCGCAAGTTTTGAAGAAAGGTCGCAGCGCGCAGTCGACCGCGCGCAGTGGGACTCAACCGCTCGCATTAGCGCAAAATCGGCCGCAGTAGCGCCAAACAGCCCGCAGTGGCAAATAACCGTCCGCAATGGTGCTCAAACTTGATTATCATGAATATCGAGTGTTTCCATACGCAAGAGGTCTTAAAATGTCCGTTGTAGTAAAGGATTCATAAAAAAAAAATAAAAAAGAAATGACAAAAAATAAAAATTCAGGGTGGCCAGACCCCTTAAATTCAATGACCCGTAATGCATCGGTAAAAATTGCATTTCTAGCTATTTTTTGCATCATTCGCTTGAAATGTGAACAGGTTTAGAAGAGAACCTTGACCGACTCGAGATTTTCACCGACCTTTTACGTATCTTTTCTAAAAGCTTCCTGAGACCAAACAATTACGTTATGTCAAGTTCAACTCCTGTGAGCACTTCAATAAAAATTTTGGGGCCGGACAAGTACTCTGTGCGCATCCGCTCAATTGCTCAACATGCGATAGCAAAGTTTAGTTTTTCATTTTTTGTATGAAGTTTTTCTGTCGATTCGCCATTTTGTATTTAGGGGTTTCTTTTTTCGTGCCATGTGTTTTTGGAAGTTTTCCCTTTTTCTCGTTATTTGATTTTCGGCCATCAATGGAATACTTGTCCTTTCCCTTGATATCATTCGATATCAAGAATTTCAAATGCTGAGCGAAAATCAGGGGTCACGAACAAATGGAATTGTCCAGACTTTTTTCCCCGTGGAAGGGATTTTTGGCTAGGTTTGAATATTCGTCCCTTAAGTCTCTTGCGTAAATATCTGTAGTTATATATATTGGTAGTATACAGTAATAAAAAGAGCCCCTCAGTTTTATCGGCCACCTAAAAAACCACGCGTATCAAGCTCCTTTACCCACGGGCTCCGCGACCTACATCGACCAACCGAGCTTAAACACTCGCTGGGACCAAATGGCTAGGCTTTCTCCCCGTGAAACGGATTTGCCATGATACAACTTGCAAGGACTATAAGAATTCATTTTGCCAGTTGAGGTCTGACAGCAGCTGATAGACTCATCTGGGAACACGAACATGTCGAGAAACGGAAAATGAATCGTCGGGTGTCTCTCGTACAGTAGAAAAATGTTGGGTACTAGATTCTTTCCGCGCAACAAAACTCCTTTCGCAGCATGAATGAACTTTCATTCAAGCACAGGTGTATCCTGAAACCGAATGTGTCGCCTGAGGACGCAGTGTTTACAATTTTCGAGGGTTATGAACTCATTTTGCCAATTCAACTCTCATAGCAGCCGGTGGACTCTTATGAAAACACGAGCAGGTCGAAAAACGAAAAACGAATAGACCGGTCTCTCTCGCACAGAGGAAAAAACTTTGCTGCGTAGTCAGGTTATGGCCAATCGACAAAACGCTTTCCGCAGCATGGATGAACTTTTTTTCCAGCATCGGTGTATCCAGAAATCAAATGTGTCGCCTGCGGACGCTGTGTTTACAACTTTCGAGTGTTATGAACTCATTTTGGCAATTCAACTCTCAGGGCGGTATTCAGAGTCGATTCTTAAATGTAAGTCGGCCTTAAGGCCATCTTAAGATCGCATTTCGATTCACAGACGCAGCTTGAGCCTGCCTTGAGGCAGAACTTAAATCTCGACCTTACCTAAGGTAGAACTGATTCACAAACGATGCTTGAGCTCGTCTCAAGAACGATCTGACTACGTACGATTCACAGTCGATTCTGAGATCTCTTAAATGCCAACATAACCTCACTATTTGAGCAAAAAAGCCGAAATATTTCAAGTCGACGTTCTAGTCGACTTAAGACCACCTTAGAAACTTTTCGCCTATAAAACGTTAGTTCTTTCAATAGTGTGTGTGATATATTTTACGACAGGTTCAATAGTGTGTGATATATTTCACGACAGGAGTACATATTGGAGGTGACTCGTATACATGGACATTTTATTTTCAGATCATTTGAATGATTTCGCGAAGAAAAATTCTGAGTTTGAAATGCCAAATTCTGTTTCGCCTTTTTTACGCAATAACCACCGAATTAATTTCAATGAATCCGATGAATCGTCCACAGGCATATGAAGCTCATAAATATCAGAATAGGTTTCAGGCTGTATCACGTTCCGATAATTTATTTGTTTCGGGAACCCGAACCGCGAAATCATATTTTTTGTCATATTTTGAACTTTCAAAGTTCACAAGAAATTAAAAAAGTGATGAATCAAAAGGCTCCTATTTATCAATTGAAATATAATTCAAACCTGACGTTAATGAGCGGTATGGCTGGGGTGTCAATTTGTTATAAAAAAAAAGTTGTAATGTTTTTCGTCAAATCAAAGTTCAATGATTTGCAAATTTTGGTGTGATTTGATATAATAATGGATGCCTATGCCTTTCTGATAAAGTATAAATGAATAATTATATCGCATGTATTCCTTTTTGCGATCTCGCGGTCTTTGCTCCAAAAGCTATTTCGCATTCGTACAAACAAATGCGAGCATGGCTCATAAGATTTCAGTATAGAGTAGGAACGACACGACACGACACGAAATTTCGGGACGACTAAATGTCTTTATTGATTGGCTGCTATAACAGAATTATTCCGGAAACACCCGAACCTAATTTAAGATTGTCTCAAGCATTGTCTCAACTGAGGCGATCTTAAATAAAATAAGTAAATGCTTGAGACCAAATTCTTACTCAAGGTGATCTTACTTTTCGACTGTGAATACATACGGTCTCAAGATCGTCTCAGTGGTTTAAGACGATCTTATGTGAGGCGATCTTGAGAACGGTCTTGAGACTCGACTGTGAATACCGCCCTCAGAGAGCCGGTGGACTCTTATGAAAACACGAGCAGGTCGAAAAACAAAAAACGAATCGACCGGTCTCTCAGGAGTCGCTTGGAAGACGGCGAACCAAACACACGTGTGCGCGCTACTTAATCCAAATTGAATAATGGAATAGAAAGTTGAAATAGAGAAAAGAATCCAGTTTAAACTCAACAATCAAGTAAATAGAAAAAGAAATATTATAGAAAAGTGAACCATCAAAACGGTCCAAAAAGCATCGTCTTCGTATTTTCGACATTTGATTCGAATCGGAGTGAGAAATCGATAACGTAAAGCGACGATATAAAGAGAGCGCAAAGGATCCGAGTTGCCACGTGCCGTCCACGCGGACCGGACGTTGGTCACGGTCGCACCAGATGAATTAAAATAAATTAGTTTATTAAAGTCTATAGAACAAAAAGGAAATATAATAAAAAAATAAAAATAAAAAAAAATAAAAAAAATAAAAAAAAAAAGAAAGAATTCCATACAAATATAAATTCAAGAACGTGTGAAATTTTTAGACGAAGCCAATATGGCAGATTTAAGCACTAATTTTGACCAATCAGACATAGATTCCATAAATGAAATTATTTTTGGTTCCCAAAATAATATAACAAGGCCAATTGCAGGAAAGAAAAAGAGGAAAAACGTTCCGATGGAAATGGGGCTCCCCAGTCCTCAAAAAACAACAGAAAACCCCAACAAGGAGCGTTCTGATGCAGAGCCGGATCTCAAGAGGAAAAGAGAGTATCTTCGGAACTTCGAGGAGAGAAAAAACAGGTACACGGCAAAGGCTGCTGAACCATTTATTGTCTTAATATCGCAAATGACAAGAAGCCTCGAAAGTCGCGTCCCCGGAGACATGGTTGAAGATCAAACAAATAACAAAGAGTCAAATACTCAGAGAATTCGCGAGAGACAAGGGGTCGGTTCCATTCACCCCATGCTAATCGGAAAAAAGCTCAAAAGTTTTAGCGGAGCAATTACGGAAATAAAAAGAAAGGGTAGAAATCTAGTAGAGATCAAATTAAATAATTACCAAGACGCAAATAAATTAGTAGACTCCCAAGAAGCACTTCTACCCGCTACATGGAAGGCTTATATTCCGGAAAATAAGATTTCGAGGTTAGGAGTAGCTAGGGACATAGACCCTTCACTATCCGAAAAGGATATCCAGGAAGGGATCGAATGGCCATGCCAACCGATTCGGATCTTAAGAACAGAGAGAATTATGAGAGCAACTAGAGAAAAAAACAACCTTTTAACCCTCTCCCCAACAAACTCAATTAAGATCAGTTTTGAAGGGAGTTTGCTTCCGGAAAAAATAATTATTTACAAAACGAGGGTAACAGTAACTCCATTCGAACAACAGGTCAGGAGATGTTCAAATTGCCAACGTTTTGGTCATTTAGCAAAACAATGTAGAGGATCTCAAAGATGCGTATTCTGCGGAGGCAACCATCATCAATCGGATTGTAAAAGCGCAAAACCAACTTGCGTAAACTGTGGAGAATCCCACACAGCTAGCGATCCCACCTGTTTAACATTTATAAAATTGAAAATCACAAGTAAAATCAAGGCACACCTCAACATCGATAAAGAAGAAGCACTAGAAATTATAAAAACAAACAGATTGGACAGCTATTATCGTTTAGAAACATGGTTACAGAGACAAGCAGAGGCAATAACCCCCTCTCCGAGAAGAAACGAATGGTTTCTGCCGTCCCAACCAACGAAAGACCAAATTAACCATTTTCCCACGATAGAAGAATCAGAAAGAAATAAAACCAAAAGTAAAAGGAATCCTGAAACCCAACAAAATAACGATTTTTTAACACGTAGAAAAATTCCAAAGAAAGATAACCTTTCAACCAAACGAAAGACTTACAAAAAACTCTTAACTAACAAGATTCAAACTTTTCCAGGCGAAGAAGAAACAGAAACTACAGAATACTCGATTACTGAAAAAACGAACTGCAAATCCATCCCAGATCTGAGGACTCCTGAGGAAATTTCTCCAAGTGTCAACACGTCCACGTTTCCCCCTCAATCCGAAGGGAAACACGAAAACTCCTTAATCAGTATTAACCCCACTGTAACGTCAAGCCCCATTCACTGTCGACTTGATTTTAACGATTCCCAGAAAACTAAAAACACAAACACCCAGTCACATGTATATCAAAATAGTGAATCAAATATAGAAAAAATTTAACCTGTATTCGTCTCCATGTCACCTCTGTATATATCCTGTAGAAATTAAATCCAACACTAGATAAATATATGTGACAAACTCCTTGGTTGTACAAATGGAACTTAACTGCATAACAATCGCTCAATGGAACTGCAGAGGCATTAGGGGAAAAACACACGAACTTCCTGAATTAACAAAGGACAAAGACATCCTTATACTTTCAGAGACATGGCTCCATCCCAACATTCCATTCAGAATCCCTGGGTTCCGACTGGTCAGGAAAGATAGACCGATTGGAGTAATTGGCGGGGGAGTTGCCATAGGTGTCAAAAATAATTTAAATTTCGAGGTAATACCATTAGACAAATTTAACTGGACAGAAAAAGGACTAGAAATAATAGCGATTAAACTCAAATTGAAAAACAATGATGACATAATAATAACGAGTAATTATAACCCTCCACACATTAAATTAACAAATAAAATATGGAACGAATATTTCCAAAACATTCTTTCTATCAACAGTATGAACAAAAATATTGTAATAGGCGGGGATTTCAACGCAAAGTCACATAACTGGGGAAGCAAAAAGAATAACCAAAACGGAAATGCACTAAATAGGATTATAAACAACTTCGACGTAGTTCTCTTGAATAATAAATCGCCCACCTTTTTACATCAAAACTCAAACTGGGACGTTTTGGACATCACTTTTGCGAGCGCCAATCTTGCTCCCTATTGCCGATGGAGAGTACTCGACGATAACTTGGGAAGTGACCACCAGGTCATAGAAATCCAAATGTTTGGTAAAAATGCAGCAACTCAAAACCGTAGACCTTCGATAATAACAAAAAAAATAGAATGGGAAAAATTCAAGACCATACTAGGAGAGAGAGTGCCCAAAGGCCCCATTTTGAATGCCAATATAATTGAAAAATATAGACATACAATTCAAGCGATTAACCAAAGTTTAATCGAAGCAGGAGCCACTCGTAGTGAATCCATAATTCAAAAGAATCAGGGCAAATATCAGCCAAAAATTTGGTGGTCCCATGAATGCAGCAAAGCCGTTGAAAATAGGAGAGAGGCATTTAGGAAATACAAAAAGAACATGAACACAGAAAACTTAAATGCATGGGATCCAAGAAGACGAAAGGACAAAACTTTTTCTTAAGAAAACTAAAAGAGAGTCGTTTAAACAATTTGCCTCAAGCATAAACACAAGAACCCCCATCAAAAAAGTCTGGGACATAATGAGAATTTTTAGCGGGATTCACAACACTAATCCTGAGAGAATGAATAATGGATCGAATCAGAATAAAGAAAAAGAGATAGAAAAGATTATAAATAAATTAGCACCCCCTTTTGTTTTTATTCCAACCCAGATAAAACTGAGGGAAATAAATACTTCCAAAAATATATGGCACTCTTGCTCTACAAAAGAACTAGAAAGTATAATAAAAAATTTAAAAATCCGTTCTGCGGCCGGTAAGGATCGCATTAATAACGAAATGATTAAAGCTTTCCCATTAAATATGGTAGAACTTTTAAAAAATATTTTTAATAAAATCATGTATACTGGGCTCATTCCAAAAGATTGGACATTATATGACACTTGCTTAATACCAAAACCGAAGGGAGGCTTTAGACCAATTTCATTGGCATCCTGCATACTCAAAACCTTCGAAAGATTTATCAAAAATAGGTTAGAGTACTTTTCGGAAACAGACCTCGCAATTCCAAACACCCAATATGGCTTCAGGAAAGCCCGGTCGTGTTTAGATAACATTTCGATACTCAACACAGACATTCTAAACTGCTTTGCCAAAAGAGAAAGCGTAATAGCTATCTTTTTAGACCTTGAAGGAGCATACGACAACGTAAATCCAAATATACTGATTGCAAACCTCAATGAATTAAAAATACCAACCCATGTCATGAGACTAATAGCAAATTTAATAGTGTCTCGCACGGTGGATTTCTATGAAAACGGATTATTCATAGACCAACGAAAAGTGAGTCAAGGCCTCCCTCAAGGGTCAGTTCTAAGCCCGTTATTATTCAACGTCTACATTAGAAAAATAAATGAAAACATATGGACTCAATGCTCCTCACTGCAGTACGCGGATGATATTGTCCTCTACGTAAAAGAGAAAGACATTGACAAGGGTTTAAAAAAATTAGAAAATGGAATAAAAACACTGGTAAATTGGCTAAACAAACTCGGGTTAAATGTGAGCGCTCCTAAAAGCAAATTGATTATATTTAGCAAGAAGAATTTAAATCTCGAAGGGAAATATGTCGACATTAATGGACATCAAGTCCGAAACAACAAAAGCGCTGCATTCTTGGGAGTGAGAATGGATTCAAAACTGAATTGGAAAGCGTTTATTAAAGAAACCAAAAATAAAGCTCAAAAAGGGGTGAACATAATCAAATCTCTCGCATACAAATCATGGGGGGCACACCCAACTATCCTCCTCCCGGTTTATATTGGGTTAATACGGGCCAGGCTGGAATGGGCAATTACGTGCTCGAGCTCGGCTGCTCCATCAAATTTCCAATTGCTCAACTCCGTACAATTCGCAGCTCTCCGCATCCTTCTGGGATGCTTCCGATCCACACCGACTAACATCCTCATGGACCTTGCGAAGGACCAATCCCTAGAAAATAGAGCGAAGACACTTACACTAAGATACATTACGAGATCATACGCACATAGCAACCACCCTATAATTCCTAAAATCAAACTGTTAGAAATACTTATCGACAGAAGAGAAAAAACTCCCCCTGAATGCCGCAGATTCATGTTATACAAATTATGGACCAAATATAAACACCTAATTACAAATATAAAAAGAACCGAAAATATCCCTTGTTTTGAATTCCCTCTGTTACCCCAGCTTACTCAGATTCAACCATTAATAGAAATAGGAAAGAAAATCATGTCAGAGAACTCGAAAAAAGCTAACGAGATTTTTGAAAAAGAGATAAAAGCTAACCATCACAGAAGTCAGTGCAAAGACATCCTTATATTTACAGATGGCTCGAAAATAAGTAACGCAGAGTTTGTAGGATATGCTTATTATATACCGGAAATTAACCACAGTGGCAGCTTCAAAATATCAAACATGGCGAATATTTTTGAAGCAGAAGCATGCGCCATTATCGAAGCCCTGAAATTTATAAAAAACATAATGCCATACAGAAACATCAAAGTCGTAACGGATTCTCTCAGCGTACTCCTTTCACTAGAAAATGCAGGGGTGAATGCAAAACTGCACCCATTAAGTCTTGAAACAAAATCGTTATACTCCCGAATAGTCCAGGAAACGGGTATGAAAAATGCTCTTTTCGTGACACAGAGCCAGACCGATTCTAACCGACCGTTTCGTGTAGGGCTCAAGTCCCTGATAAAGGCCTGATAGTTTCCAACCACATATTTTGGGAGGCTTTTTTTTGCCACGCGGTCAAAGTTGGCAAAACCATGTTTTTGCGAGATAGCGCCGAAACTATCCACCGCAGAGAAAAAAAGTTAAATAACTATTTGTAGGTATTAGAAAAACGAACAATTTGGCGGGTCGCAAGTTAAAATCGGTTCATTAGTTCGCTCGCAAATAATTAAAAACCAGCTAAAATAGCCATTTCTATTATAACAAATTATTAGTTCAAAAATTTATGTTGAGTCTTCCAAATCTCAGAATATGTGCCCCCCGGTACACTCAATAAGTGTGCAAAATTTGAGCCCGATCGGATTAATAGTTTCTGAGAAAATCCATTTGTTGTTAAAAAACCGACTTTTTTTGCAAGGAATTTCTACACCGGGAGGGGGTCACAGGTCAATAAAACCAAAACGAAATGATTCCGAAAGAATCAAACTATCACATACGCTTTGGGGCAAATCGATTTTTTATAATTAAAGGGGTGAAAAACGGCTCCAATAATGGGGTACGATTTTTACTCATAAACAATTAGAATTTCATCGCGAATTTCCAAGTTACAGAGTCGGGAGCGATATCATTCGAAAGCGGTTATTTTTATACGAATTTAGAAGAAGAAAAAATTGCATAAAGTTAATTAGGGGGAGATAAAAAAATTAGTTTTTTAATAATTATTGCAGCTGCTCATTTCAACATAGAGAGCTGAAAATTGGACAGCGTACGGGGTGAGGCTTCTGCTACCCGGAGAAAAATTGGCGGAAAAATCCCATATAAATTTATTGTTTTCGGTGAAGGCTTTGTGGGAGGCTAAATTTCACGTAGCGTTTGACGGCAGAGTGGGGGCAGCCGTCTCCGACTCGCGCGCGCTCGCATGAAAAGTGAATTCGCGCGTTCAAATTCCACCAACAAGCAATATCTCCGGACCTAATCAACTTATCGAGTTGTTTTTTTTTTAACCTGGGCTAACTTTTTCCGCTGAGCATGATTTGGCTATTCAAAATTCCGAAAAATCGAAAATTCACCTCCAAATTTGTTGTTTATTTTTTTTTTCATTTTTTTAACACAGTTTTTTACACAACTTTTGGGTGAAATCAAATGAGAATGTTATCCTTGTGATCTTCTTCAACTACTGTACGGAAGGGAAAAAAAAACAATGCGAAATGCTTGTACCCTGAAAAATAATGCATAATAATTTTAATTAAAAAGAAAAATCATACTTAAGAACATGTGGTTATCTCTCGTAGTCGCAATGGCTTCGAATAGTTAATTTTTTCTGGCAACGGAACGACACGTGCTCCGCTAAAAAAAACATTCTGCATTGAATTTTTTTCCCCTCTGTACAGTAGTTGGGGAACATCACAACGATAATATGTGCAATTGAATTCACCCAAAAGTTGTGTAAAAAACTGTGTTAAAAAAATTTAAAAAAAAAAATTAACAACAAATTTGGAGGTGAATTTTCGATTTTTCGGAATTTTGAATAGCCAAATCATGCTCAGCGGAAAAAGTTAGCCCAGGTTAAAAAAAAAAACAACTCGATAAGTTGATTAGGTCCGGAGATATTGCTTGTTGGTGGAATTTGAACGCGCGAATTCACTTTTCATGCGAGCGCGCGCGAGTCGGAGACGGCTGCCCCCACTCTGCCGTCAAACGCTACGTGAAATTTGGCCTCCCACAAAGCCTTCACCGAAAACAATAAATTTATATGGGATTTTTCCGCCAATTTTTCTCCAGGTAGCAGAAGCCTCACCCCGTACGCTGTCCAATTTTCAGCTCTCTATGTTGAAATGAGCAGCTGCAATAATTATTAAAAAACTAATTTTTTTATCTCCCCCTAATTAACTTTATGCAATTTTTTCTTCTTCTAAATTCGTATAAAAATAACCGCTTTCGAATGATGTCGCTCCCGACTCTGTAACTTGGAAATTCGCGATGAAATTCTAATTGTTTATGAGTAAAAATCGTACCCCATTTTTGGAGCCGTTTTTCACCCCTTTAATTATAAAAAATCGATTTGCCCCAAAGCGTATGTGATAGTTTGATTCTTTCGGAATCATTTCGTTTTGGTTTTATTGACCTGTGACCCCCTCCCGGTGTAAAAATTCCTTGCGAAAACAGTCGGTTTTTTAACAACAAATGGATTTTCTCAGAAACTATTAATCCGATCGGGCTCAAATTTTGCACACTTATTGAGTGTACCGGGGGGCACATATTCTGAGATTTGGAAGACTCAACATAAATTTTTGAACTAATAATTTGTTATAATAGAAATGGCTATTTTAGCTGGTTTTTAATTATTTGCGAGCGAACTAATAAACCGATTTTAACTTGCGACCCGCCAAATTGTTCGTTTTTCTAATACCTACAAATAGTTATTTAACTTTTTTTCTCTGCGGTGGATAGTTTCGGCGCTATCTCGCAAAAACATGGTTTTGCCAACTTTGACCGCGTGGCAAAAAAAAGCCTCCCAAAATCTGTGGTTGGAAACTATCAGGCCTTTATCAGGGACTTGAGCCCTACACGAAACGGTCGGTTAGAATCGGTCTGGCTCTGTGTCACGTAAAAATACCCGTTTCCTGGACTAGAATGACAAGGAGTGAAAGGAAAATAGAGTTCATGTGGTGCCCTTCGCACAGGGGAATCTTGGGAAACGAAAGAGTTGATAACTTGGCAAAAAAGGCCAGTACCGTAGGTGAGGTCAAGGAATTTGTCGTAAGGCCCGAAACAATATCTCAAAAAATACAACACGAAATCCAAAAAGAAGAAAAAATAAGAATATCTGACTCCTTCTCAACAAAAGGAATCATTTACGGGAAACTTTGCAACCTAAATTCGAAACCCAAAACCCCTTGGTGGAAGGGCTCCAAATTGCAACGGAATGCCATAACGCTGATAAATAGAATCAGGTCGGGACACATAGGAACGAAGGAGCACCTTAATAGAATCGATTTATCACATTCTAACATGTGCCCCTGTGGACCTTTTATACAAGATCTCAACCATGTATTCTGGGCGTGTAAACTTGTCGCAGCAAACTCTGAGAGTCTTTGCAACAGCCTAAAAACACAGAAAGAGTTCCCTCCGTATGAAATACGCAGTCTTGCCTTCTCCAGAGAAGGCAAGAGAAGGTATTCTCGGATCCAGATCCGAGGATACTCTGAACTCAATCGTCCGGTTTGCTCACGAAATAAAAGAAATCATAGACCTAATATACTGAAACATAACAAACAAATAAATGTTAATAATAGACAAAACTAAAGAAATAATATATAATTTATTCGATAACAAGTGGCCCAAAAACATAGCTCATTTATGGAATTACATAGGTAGAATACAAATAACCTTTGAATAAATCCTCCGATGAAGTCGGCTAACAGAAGAACAATAAAATCTCAAACAAATGAAAAAAAAAATAAAATAAAATAAAATAAAATAAAAATAAGAATAAAAAATAAAAAATAAATAAAAAAATAAAATTGAACACATCTAAAATATCCAAATAATACAAAAACAAGTACCAATGGAAACATCACAAAAATCAGCTGAATGGAAAAATGATCACAACAAATAATAAAGAAATTTACGAAAACCGAACTACCGAACCTCAAATAGTCGATCCTTGGCCGAAGCGGTTTTTCCAGTGGCCAGGCTAGTCTCACGGACCAAAACGTGAGCCTAGCCAAATAGTGGAAGAAGAAGAAGAAGAAGAAGACCGGTCTCTCACGCACAGAGGAAACAACTTTGCTGCGTAGTCAGATTATGACTCATCGACAAAACTCCTTCCGCAACATGGATGAACTTTTATTTCAGCACCGGTGTATCCTGGAACCAAATGTGTCTCCTGCGGACGCTGTGTTTACAATTTTCGAGGGTTATGAACTCATTATGCCAGTTAAACTCTCACAGCAACCGGTGGACTCTCATGAAAACACGAGCAGGTCGAAAAACGAAGAACGAATCGACCGGTCTCTCACGCACAGAGGAAACAACTTTGCTGCGTAGATAGATTATGGCTCATCGACAAAACTTCTTCCGCAGCATGGATGAACGTTTTTTTAGCACCGGTTTGTCCAGAAACCAAATGTTTCTCCTGCGGACGCTGTGTTTGCAATTTTCGAGAGTCATGAACTCATTTCGCCAGTTAAACTCTCACAGCAGCCGGTGGACTCTCGAGAAAACACGAGCAGGTCGTAAAACAAAAAACGAATCGACCGGTCTCTCAAGCACAAAGGAAACAGCTTTGCTGCGTAGTCAGATTGTGGCTTATCGACAAAACTCCTTCCGCAGCGAGGATGAACTTTTTTTCCAGCACCGGTGTATCCAGGAACCAAATGTGTCTCCTGGGGACGCTGTTTTTACAAATTTTCAGGGATATGAACTTATTTTGCCAATTCAACTCCCACAGCAGCCGGTGGACTCTTATGAAAACACGAGCAGGTCGAAATACGAAAAACGAATCGACCGGTCTCTCACGCACAGAGGAAACAACTTTGCTGCGTAGTCAGATTATGGCTCATCGACAAAACTCCTTCCGCAGCATGGATGAACTTTTTTTTCAGCAGCGGTGTATCCAGAAACCAAATGTGTCACCTGCGGACGCTGTGTTTACAAATTTTCAGG
Organism: Diadegma fenestrale; assembly: GCA_037043255.1. Classification (NCBI taxonomy): domain Eukaryota; kingdom Metazoa; phylum Arthropoda; class Insecta; order Hymenoptera; family Ichneumonidae; genus Diadegma; species Diadegma fenestrale. Next base: position 11,637 of record JAYDYC010000043.1, on the reverse strand, counting down.
GATATGAACTTATTTTGCCAATTCAACTCCCACAGCAGCCGGTGGACTATTATGAAAACACGAGCAGGTCGAAAAACGAAAAACGAATCGACCGGTCTCTCACGCACAGAGGAAACAACTTTGCTGCGTCGTCAGGTTATGGCTAATCGACAAAACTCCTTCCGCAGCATAGATGATCTTTTTTGCAGCACCGGTTTGTCCAGAAACCAAATGTGTCTCCTGCGGACGCTGTGTTTGCAATTTTCGAAGGTTATAAACTCATTATGCCAGTTAAACTCTCCCAGCAGCCGGTGGACTCTCATGAAAACACGAGCAGGTCGAAAAACGAAAAACGAATCGACCGGTCTTTCACGCAGAGAGGAAACAACTTCGCTGCGTAGATAGATTATGCCTCATCGACAAAACTCCTTCCGCAGCGAGGATGAACTTTTTTTTCAGCACCGGTGTGTCCAGAAACCAAATGTGTCACCTGGGGACACTGTGTTTACAAATTTTCAGGGATATGAACTCATTTTGCCAATTCAACTCTCACAGCAGCCGGTGGACTCTTATGAAAACACGAGAAAGTCGAAAAACGAGAAACGAATCGACCGGTCTCTCACGCACAGAGGAAACAACTTTGCTGCCTAGTCAGGTTATGGCCAATCGACAAAACGCTTTCCGCAGCATGGATGAACTTTTTTTCCAGCATCGGTGTATCCAGAAATCAAATGTGTCGCCTGCGGACGCTGTGTTTACAACTTTCGAGTGTTATGAACTCATTTTGGCAATTCAACTCTCAGAGAGCCGGTGGACTCTTATGAAAACACGAGCAGGTCGAAATACGAAAAACGAATCGACCGGTCTCTCACGCACAGAGGAAACAACTTTGCTGCGTAGTCAGGTTATGGCCAATCGACAAAACTCTTTCCGCAGCATGGATGAACTTTTTTTCCAGCACCGGTGTATCCAGGAACCAAATGTGTCTCCTGGGGACGCTGTTTTTACAAATTTTCAGGGATATGAACTTATTTTGCCAATTCAACTCCCACAGCAGCCGGTGGACTCTTATGAAAACACGAGCAGGTCGAAATACGAAAAACGAATCGACCGGTCTCTCACGCACAGAGGAAACAACTTTGCTGCGTAGTCAGATTATGGCTCAACGACAAAACTCCTTCCGCAGCATGGATGAACTTTTTTTTTAGCACCGGTGTATCCAGAAACCAAATGTGTCACCTGCGGACGCTGTGTTTACAAATTTTTAGAGATATGAACTCATTTTGACAATTCAACTCTCAGAGCAGCCGGTGGACTCTTATGAAAAGACGAGCAGGTTGAAAAACGAAAAACGAATCGACCGGTCTCTCACGCACAGAGGAAACAACTTTGCTGCGTAGTCAGATTATGGCTCATCGACAAAACTCCTTCCGCAGCATGGATGAACTTTTTTTTCAGCAGCGGTGTATCCAGAAACCAAATGTGTCACCTGCGGACGCTGTGTTTACAAATTTTTAGAGATATGAACTCATTTTGCCAATTCAACTCTCAGAGCAGCCGGTGGACTCTTATGAAAACACGAGCAGGTCGAAATACGAAAAACAAATCGACCGGTCTCTCACGCACAGAGAAAACAACTTTGCTGCGTAGTCAGGTTATGGCCAATCGACAAAACTCTTTTCGCAGATGAACTTTTTTTCCAGCATCGGTGTATCCAGAAACCAAATGTGTCTCCTGGGGACGCTGCTTTTACAAATTTTCAGGGATATGAACTTATTTTGCCAATTCAACTCCCACAGCAGCATGTGGACTCTTATGAAAACACGAGAAAGTCGAAAAACGAATAACAAATCGACCGGTCTCTCACGCACAGAGGAAACAACTTTGCTGCGTAGTCAGGTTATAGCTAATTGACAAAACTCGGTCCGCAGCATGGATGAACTTTTTTTCCAGCACCGGTGTATCCAGAAATCAAATGTGTCACCTGAGGATGCTGTGTTTACAAATTTTCAGAGATATGAACTTATTTTGTTAATTAAACTCCCACAGCAGCCGGTGGACTCTTATGAAAACACGAGAAGGTCGAAAAACAAAAAACAAATCGACCGGTCTCTCACGCACAGAGGAAACCACTTTGCTGCGTAGTCATTTTATGGCTCATCGACAAAACTCCTTCCGCAGCATGGATGAACTTTCTTTCCAGCACCGGTGTATCCAGAAAACAAATGTGTCGCGTGCGGACGCTGTTTTTGCAAATTTCGAGGGTTATGAACTGATTTTGTCAATTCAACTCTCAGAGCAGCCGGTGGACTCTTATAAAAACACGAGCAGGTCGAAATACGAAAAACGAATCGACCGGTCTCTCACGCACAGAGGAAACAACTTTGCTGCGTAGTCAGGTTATGGCCAATCGACAAAACTCTTTTCGCAGCATGGATGAACTTTTTTTTCAGCAGCGGTGTATCCAGAAATCAAATGTGTCACCTGAGGATGCTGTGTTTACAAATTTTCAGAGACATGAACTTATTTTGCCAATTAAACTCCCACAGCAGCCGGTGGACTTTTATGAAAGCACGAGAAAGACGAAAAACGAAAAACAAATCGACCGGTCTCTCACGCACAGAGGAAACCACTTTGCTGCGTAGTCAGGTTATGGCTCATCAACCAAACTCCTTCCGCAGCATGGATGAACTTTTTTTTCAGCAGCGGTGTATCCAGAAACCAAATGTGTCACCTGCGGACGCTGTGTTTACAAATTTTCAGAGATATGAACTTATTTTGCCAATTAAACTCCCACAGCAGCCGGTGGACTCTTATGAAAACACGAGAAAGTCGAAAAACGAAAAACAAATCGACCGGTCTCTCACGCACAGAGGAAACAACTTTGCTGCGTAGTCAGGTTATGGCTAATCGACAAAACTCCTTCCGCAGCATGGATGAACTTTTTTTTCAGCAGCGGTGTATCCAGAAACCAAATGTGTCACCTGCGGACGCTGTGTTTACAAATTTTTAGAGATATGAACTCATTTTGACAATTCAACTCTCAGAGCAGCCGGTGGACTCTTATGAAAACACGAGAAGGTCGAGAAACAAAAAACAAATCGACCGGTCTCTCACGCACAGAGGAAACCACTTTGCTGCGTAGTCATTTTATGGCTCATCGACAAAACTCCTTCCGCAGCATGGATGAACTTTCTTTCCAGCACCGGTGTATCCAGAAAACAAATGTGTCGCGTGCGGACGCTGTTTTTGCAAATTTCGAGGGTTATGAACTGATTTTGTCAATTCAACTCTCAGAGCAGCCGGTGGACTCTTATAAAAACACGAGCAGGTCGAAATACGAAAAACGAATCGACCGGTCTCTCACGCACAGTGGAAACAACTTTGCTGCGTAGTCAGGTTATAGCCAATCGACAAAACTCTTTCCGCACCATGGATGAACTTTTTTTCCAGCACCGGTGTATCCAGAAATCAAATGTGTCACCTGAGGATGCTGTGTTTACAAATTTTCAGAGACATGAACTTATTTTGCCAATTAAACTCCCACAGCAGCCGGTGGACTTTTATGAAAGCACGAGAAAGTCGAAAAACGAATAACAAATCGACCGGTCTCTCACGCACAGAGGAAACAACTTTGCTGCGTAGTCAGGTTATAGCTAATTGACAAAACTCGGTCCGCAGCATGGATGAACTTTTTTTCCAGCACCGGTGTATCCAGAAATCAAATGTGTCACCTGAGGATGCTGTGTTTACAAATTTTCAGAGATATGAACTTATTTTGTTAATTAAACTCCCACAGCAGCCGGTGGACTCTTATGAAAACACGAGAAGGTCGAAAAACAAAAAACAAATCGACCGGTCTCTCACGCACAGAGGAAACCACTTTGCTGCGTAGTCATTTTATGGCTCATCGACAAAACTCCTTCCGCAGCATGGATGAACTTTCTTTCCAGCACCGGTGTATCCAGAAAACAAATGTGTCGCGTGCGGACGCTGTTTTTGCAAATTTCGAGGGTTATGAACTGATTTTGTCAATTCAACTCTCAGAGCAGCCGGTGGACTCTTATAAAAACACGAGCAGGTCGAAATACGAAAAACGAATCGACCGGTCTCTCACGCACAGAGGAAACAACTTTGCTGCGTAGTCAGGTTATGGCCAATCGACAAAACTCTTTTCGCAGCATGGATGAACTTTTTTTTCAGCAGCGGTGTATCCAGAAATCAAATGTGTCACCTGAGGATGCTGTGTTTACAAATTTTCAGAGACATGAACTTATTTTGCCAATTAAACTCCCACAGCAGCCGGTGGACTTTTATGAAAGCACGAGAAAGACGAAAAACGAAAAACAAATCGACCGGTCTCTCACGCACAGAGGAAACCACTTTGCTGCGTAGTCAGGTTATGGCTCATCAACCAAACTCCTTCCGCAGCATGGATGAACTTTTTTTTCAGCAGCGGTGTATCCAGAAACCAAATGTGTCACCTGCGGACGCTGTGTTTACAAATTTTCAGAGATATGAACTTATTTTGCCAATTAAACTCCCACAGCAGCCGGTGGACTCTTATGAAAACACGAGAAAGTCGAAAAACGAAAAACAAATCGACCGGTCTCTCACGCACAGAGGAAACAACTTTGCTGCGTAGTCAGGTTATGGCTAATCGACAAAACTCCTTCCGCAGCATGGATGAACTTTTTTTTCAGCAGCGGTGTATCCAGAAACCAAATGTGTCACCTGCGGACGCTGTGTTTACAAATTTTTAGAGATATGAACTCATTTTGACAATTCAACTCTCAGAGCAGCCGGTGGACTCTTATGAAAACACGAGAAGGTCGAGAAACAAAAAACAAATCGACCGGTCTCTCACGCACAGAGGAAACCACTTTGCTGCGTAGTCATTTTATGGCTCATCGACAAAACTCCTTCCGCAGCATGGATGAACTTTCTTTCCAGCACCGGTGTATCCAGAAAACAAATGTGTCGCGTGCGGACGCTGTTTTTGCAAATTTCGAGGGTTATGAACTGATTTTGTCAATTCAACTCTCAGAGCAGCCGGTGGACTCTTATAAAAACACGAGCAGGTCGAAATACGAAAAACGAATCGACCGGTCTCTCACGCACAGTGGAAACAACTTTGCTGCGTAGTCAGGTTATAGCCAATCGACAAAACTCTTTCCGCACCATGGATGAACTTTTTTTCCAGCACCGGTGTATCCAGAAATCAAATGTGTCACCTGAGGATGCTGTGTTTACAAATTTTCAGAGACATGAACTTATTTTGCCAATTAAACTCCCACAGCAGCCGGTGGACTTTTATGAAAGCACGAGAAAGACGAAGAACGAAAAACAAATCGACCGGTCTCTCACGCACAGAGGAAACCACTTTGCTGCGTAGTCAGGTTATGGCTCATCAACCAAACTCCTTCCGCAGCATGGATGAACTTTTTTTTCAGCAGCGGTGTATCCAGAAACCAAATGTGTCACCTGCGGACGCTGTGTTTACAAATTTTCAGAGATATGAACTTATTTTGCCAATTAAACTCCCACAGCAGCCGGTGGACTCTTATGAAAACACGAGAAAGTCGAAAAACGAAAAACAAATCGACCGGTCTCTCACGCACAGAGGAAACAACTTTGCTGCGTAGTCAGGTTATGGCTAATCGACAAAACTCCTTCCGCAGCATGGATGAACTTTTTTTTCAGCAGCGGTGTATCCAGAAACCAAATGTGTCACCTGCGGACGCTGTGTTTACAAATTTTTAGAGATATGAACTCATTTTGACAATTCAACTCTCAGAGCAGCCGGTGGACTCTTATGAAAAGACGAGCAGGTCGAAAAACGAAAAACGAGTCGACCGGTCTCTCACGCACAGAGGAAACAACTTTGCTGCGTAGTCAGATTATGGCTCATCGACAAAACTCCTTCCGCAGCATGGATGAACTTTTTTTTCAGCAGCGGTGTATCCAGAAACCAAATGTGTCACCTGCGGACGCTGTGTTTACAAATTTTTAGAGATATGAACTCATTTTGCCAATTCAACTCTCAGAGCAGCCGGTGGACTCTTATGAAAACACGAGCAGGTCGAAATACGAAAAACAAATCGACCGGTCTCTCACGCACAGAGAAAACAACTTTGCTGCGTAGTCAGGTTATGGCCAATCGACAAAACTCTTTTCGCAGCATGGATGAACTTTTTTTCCAGCATCGGTGTATCCAGAAACCAAATGTGTCTCCTGGGGACGCTGCTTTTACAAATTTTCAGGGATATGAACTTATTTTGCCAATTCAACTCCCACAGCAGCATGTGGACTCTTATGAAAACACGAGAAAGTCGAAAAACGAATAACAAATCGACCGGTCTCTCACGCACAGAGGAAACAACTTTGCTGCGTAGTCAGGTTATAGCTAATTGACAAAACTCGGTCCGCAGCATGGATGAACTTTTTTTCCAGCACCGGTGTATCCAGAAATCAAATGTGTCACCTGAGGATGCTGTGTTTACAAATTTTCAGAGATATGAACTTATTTTGTTAATTAAACTCCCACAGCAGCCGGTGGACTCTTATGAAAACACGAGAAGGTCGAAAAACAAAAAACAAATCGACCGGTCTCTCACGCACAGAGGAAACCACTTTGCTGCGTAGTCATTTTATGGCTCATCGACAAAACTCCTTCCGCAGCATGGATGAACTTTCTTTCCAGCACCGGTGTATCCAGAAAACAAATGTGTCGCGTGCGGACGCTGTTTTTGCAAATTTCGAGGGTTATGAACTGATTTTGTCAATTCAACTCTCAGAGCAGCCGGTGGACTCTTATAAAAACACGAGCAGGTCGAAATACGAAAAACGAATCCGACCGGTCTCTCACGCACAGAGGAAACAACTTTGCTGCGTAGTCAGGTTATGGCCAATCGACAAAACTCTTTTCGCAGCATGGATGAACTTTTTTTTCAGCAGCGGTGTATCCAGAAATCAAATGTGTCACCTGAGGATGCTGTGTTTACAAATTTTCAGAGACATGAACTTATTTTGCCAATTAAACTCCCACAGCAGCCGGTGGACTTTTATGAAAGCACGAGAAAGACGAAAAACGAAAAACAAATCGACCGGTCTCTCACGCACAGAGGAAACCACTTTGCTGCGTAGTCAGGTTATGGCTCATCAACCAAACTCCTTCCGCAGCATGGATGAACTTTTTTTTCAGCAGCGGTGTATCCAGAAACCAAATGTGTCACCTGCGGACGCTGTGTTTACAAATTTTCAGAGATATGAACTTATTTTGCCAATTAAACTCCCACAGCAGCCGGTGGACTCTTATGAAAACACGAGAAAGTCGAAAAACGAAAAACAAATCGACCGGTCTCTCACGCACAGAGGAAACAACTTTGCTGCGTAGTCAGGTTATGGCTAATCGACAAAACTCCTTCCGCAGCATGGATGAACTTTTTTTTCAGCAGCGGTGTATCCAGAAACCAAATGTGTCACCTGCGGACGCTGTGTTTACAAATTTTTAGAGATATGAACTCATTTTGCCAATTCAACTCTCAGAGCAGCCGGTGGACTCTTATGAAAACACGAGCAGGTCGAAATACGAAAAACAAATCGACCGGTCTCTCACGCACAGAGAAAACAACTTTGCTGCGTAGTCAGGTTATGGCCAATCGACAAAACTCTTTTCGCAGCATGGATGAACTTTTTTTCCAGCATCGGTGTATCCAGAAACCAAATGTGTCTCCTGGGGACGCTGCTTTTACAAATTTTCAGGGATATGAACTTATTTTGCCAATTCAACTCCCACAGCAGCATGTGGACTCTTATGAAAACACGAGAAAGTCGAAAAACGAATAACAAATCGACCGGTCTCTCACGCACAGAGGAAACAACTTTGCTGCGTAGTCAGGTTATAGCTAATTGACAAAACTCGGTCCGCAGCATGGATGAACTTTTTTTCCAGCACCGGTGTATCCAGAAATCAAATGTGTCACCTGAGGATGCTGTGTTTACAAATTTTCAGAGATATGAACTTATTTTGTTAATTAAACTCCCACAGCAGCCGGTGGACTCTTATGAAAACACGAGAAGGTCGAAAAACAAAAAACAAATCGACCGGTCTCTCACGCACAGAGGAAACCACTTTGCTGCGTAGTCATTTTATGGCTCATCGACAAAACTCCTTCCGCAGCATGGATGAACTTTCTTTCCAGCACCGCTGTATCCAGAAAACAAATGTGTCGCCTGCGGACGCTGTTTTTGCAAATTTCGAGGGTTATGAACTGATTTTGCCAATTCAACTCTCAGAGCAGCCGGTGGACTCTTATAAAAACACGAGCAGGTCGAAATACGAAAAACGAATCGACCGGTCTCTCACGCACAGAGGAAACAACTTTGCTGCGTAGTCAGGTTATGGCCAATCGACAAAACTCTTTTCGCAGCATGGATGAACTTTTTTTTCAGCAGCGGTGTATCCAGAAATCAAATGTGTCACCTGAGGATGCTGTGTTTACAAATTTTCAGAGACATGAACTTATTTTGCCAATTAAACTCCCACAGCAGCCGGTGGACTTTTATGAAAGCACGAGAAAGACGAAAAACGAAAAACAAATCGACCGGTCTCTCACGCACAGAGGAAACCACTTTGCTGCGTAGTCAGGTTATGGCTCATCAACCAAACTCCTTCCGCAGCATGGATGAACTTTTTTTTCAGCAGCGGTGTATCCAGAAACCAAATGTGTCACCTGCGGACGCTGTGTTTACAAATTTTCAGAGTTATGAACTTATTTTGCCAATTAAACTCCCACAGCAGCCGGTGGACTCTTATGAAAACACGAGAAAGTCGAAAAACGAAAAACAAATCGACCGGTCTCTCACGCACAGAGGAAACAACTTTGCTGCGTAGTCAGGTTATGGCTAATCGACAAAACTCCTTCCGCAGCATGGATGAACTTTTTTTTCAGCAGCGGTGTATCCAGAAACCAAATGTGTCACCTGCGGACGCTGTGTTTACAAATTTTTAGAGATATGAACTCATTTTGACAATTCAACTCTCAGAGCAGCCGGTGGACTCTTATGAAAACACGAGAAGGTCGAAAAACGAAAAACAAATCGACCGGTCTCTCACCTACAAAGGAAACAACTTTGCTGCGTAGTCAGGTTATGGCTCATCGACAAAACTCCTTCCGCAGCATGGATGAACTTTCTTTCCAGCACCGGTGTATCCAGAAAACAAATGTGTCGCTTGCGGACGCTGTGTTTGCAAATTTCGAGTGTTATGAACTCATTTTGGCAATTCAACTCTCAGAGAGCCGGTGGACTCTTATGAAAACACGAGCAGGTCGAAATACGAAAAACGAATCGACCGGTCTCTCACGCACAGAGGAAACAACTTTGCTGCGTAGTCAGGTTATGGCCAATCGACAAAACTCTTTCCGCACCATGGATGAACTTTTTTTCCAGCACCGGTGTATCCAGAAATCAAATGTGTCACCTGAGGATGCTGTGTTTACAAATTTTCAGAGATATGAACTTATTTTGCCAATTAAACTCCCACAGCAGCCGGTGGACTGTTATGAAAGCACGAGAAAGACGAAGAACGAAAAACAAATCGACCGGTCTCTCACGCACAGAGGAAACCACTTTGCTGCGTAGTCAGGTTATGGCTCATCAACCAAACTCCTTCCGCAGCATGGATGAACTTTTTTTTCAGCAGCGGTGTATCCAGAAACCAAATGTGTCACCTGCGGACGCTGTGTTTACAAATTTTCAGAGATATGAACTTATTTTGCCAATTAAACTCCCACAGCAGCCGGTGGACTCTTATGAAAACACGAGAAAGTCGAAAAACGAAAAACGAATCGACCGGTCTCTCACGCACAGAGGAAACAACTTTGCTGCGTAGTCAGGTTATGGCTAATCGACAAAACTCCTTCCGCAGCATGGATGAACTTTTTTTTCAGCAGCGGTGTATCCAGAAACCAAATGTGTCACCTGCGGACGCTGTGTTTACAAATTTTCAGAGATATGAACTCATTTTGACAATTCAACTCTCAGAGCAGCCGGTGGACTCTCATGAAAACACGAGCAGGTCGAAAAACGAAAAACGAATCGACCGGTCTCTCACGCACAGAGGAAACAACTTTGCTGCGTAGTCAGATTATGGCTCATCGACCAAACTCCTTCCGCAGCATGGATGAACTTTTTTTCCCAGCACCGGTGTATCCAGAAAACAAATGTGTCTCTTGCGGACGCTGTGTTTACAAATTTCGAAGGTTATGAACTCATTTTGCCAATTCAACTCTCAGAGCAGCCGGTGGACTCTTATGAAAACACGAGCAGGTCGAAATACGAAAAACGAATCGACCGGTCTCTCACGCACAGAGGAAACAACTTTGCTGCGTAGTCAGGTTATGGCCAATCGACAAAACTCTTTCCGCAGCATGGATGAACTTTTTTTCCAGCACCGCTGTATCCAGAAACCGAATGTGTCACCTGAGGACGCTGTTTTTACGAATTTTCAGGGATATGGACTTATTATTCCAATTCAACTCCCACAACAGCCGGTGGACTCTTATGGAAACACGAGCAGGTCGAAAAACGAAAAACGAATCGACCGGTCTCTCACGCACAGAGGAAACAACTTTGCTGCGTAGTCAGGTTATAGCTAATTGACAAAACTCGGTCCGCAGCATGGATGAACTTTTTTTCCAGCACCGGTGTATCCAGAAATCAAATGTGTCACCTGAGGATGCTGTGTTTACAAATTTTCAGAGATATGAACTTATTTTGTTAATTAAACTCCCACAGCAGCCGGTGGACTCTTATGAAAACACGAGAAGGTCGAAAAACAAAGAACAAATCGACTGGTCTCTCACGCACAGAGGAAACAACTTTGCCGCGTAGTCAGGTTATGGCTCATCGACAAAACTCCTTCCGCAGCATGGATGAACTTTCTTTCCAGCACCGGTGTATCCAGAAATCAAATGTGTCGCCAGCGGACGCTGTGTTTACAAATTTCGAGGGTTATGAACTCATTTTGGCAATTCAACTTTCACAGCAGCCGGCGGACTCTTTTGAAAAGACTAGCAGGTTGAAAAACGGAAAACGAATCCGACGGTCTCTCACGCACAGAGGAAACAACTTTGCCGCGTAGTCAGGTTATGGCTCATCGACAAAACTCCTTCCGCAGCATGGATGAACTTTCTTTCCAGCACCGGTGTATCCAGAAAACAAATGTGTCGCCTGCGGACGCTGTGTTTGCAAATTTCGAGGGTTATGAACTCATTTTGGCAATTCAACTTTCACAGCAGCCGGCGGACTCATTTGAAAAGACTAGCAGGTCGAAAAACGGAAAACGAATCGACCGGTCTCTCACGCACAGAGGAAACCAGTCTCCTGCGTAGTCAGATTATGGCTCATCGACAAAACTCCTTCCGCAGCGTGGATGAACTTTTTTTTCAGCAGCGGTGTATCCAGAAACCAAATGTGTCACCTGCGGACGCTGTGTTTGCAAATTTCGAGGGTTATGAACTCATTTTGGCAATTCAACTTTCACAGCAGCCGGCGGACTCATTTGAAAAGACTAGCAGGTCGAAAAACGGAAAACGAATCGACCGGTCTCTCACCTACAAAGGAAACAACTTTGCTGCGTAGTCAGGTTATGGC